>PNEQ01084968.1:0-18089 GCA_003012365.1 Medauroidea extradentata
TATATATATATATATATATATATATATATATATATATATATATATATATATATACACACACACACACACACACACTATCACACACACAGAGAGAGAAGAAAATTTCGCGAGTTCGATGCCTGGCATGTTAGAATCTACTGCCCTGTGCGCTTACCCAAGCCCTGTCTATTAGTTCATTGTCTGCTGTAACAGAGAAAAGCAGATAATGGTCAAATGGGAACAATAAAATATTGTTAGACAAGGCGAAGTTCAGAAGTGTTCACTCTACCTTGAGTATATATGGTATATACACGTATGTGTGGTAAGGTGGTGCAACACGACGGCACGGGTTGATCAGGCGACGTAGAGGCTGACTCACGCAGAGACGTGTCTGTGCAAGTCAAAGTGTAGTAAGCAGTAGGAGACGTGGCAGGTTGGCTGCAGGTGCTCGACCTTGAGATCTGCAGTTCCGTCACGCCTCGCCGACGTCGACGGCCGCGCTCGGGGGCTCGCCCCGGCCATACCGTGCATCCTAAAAGCGGTTTCAACCATTTTAAAAACTTAAGCCCGGTACACATTATCCGTCATTCAGTACAGAATTCCGTACCAAATTCTGAGCAGATAGTACTGCGGCGGTGTGTACCGCAACTACGCGAGTTCCAGACAGAATTCTGTACCTAATTTCACAGATATAGCCCATCCTGTTTTATACCGTAGTGTACATTCACGTGCATGCGCAATGCACAGTTTCTGCCACGGCGCACGCGAAGTACGCAAGCAGGGTTGCCAATGTGATTTGAATGGAAATACAATTCTTGTTCCCTGCTAAACTATGGCTGTCGGAGTTATCTAAACCTAAATAATACACGATAGTGTAACTTATTTGGGAGTCACATCTGTGTCTTGTTTGTGAAATAGTTTTCGGCAATTCTACATTTATACTTTATGGATTATAGCAACCAACATCAGAAACAAATTTTGCTTCTTTATGTACCGAAAGTTGTTAATAAACAGGGATAGTATGTACGCAACATGGAAATTTTGCTACATAATTCTGGTATAAAATCGCTATCGATGTTTATGAATAGAAATAAGTAAGTAATTGAGTGGAAAATTAAGGATAGTCTGTACCAGGCTTTAGACATTAAGACTTGAGCCGTAGGCCTTAGAATTTTTTCCATCACATTGATTTGAACCGAATCATACACAATTGAATTGTGTTACTGCTTACTTCTCAAGTTTAACCAATACCGACAAAGAATAATATAGCGTCTATCTATCCTCCTTACGGACAGCCGCCTTCCAAAGTTCAGCTAAAGTCAGTTTAAAATAAGTATGTGTAAAATATATTTGACATCATTATAATAGATTTGAAAATAATAATTTTACTTTTTTATCTTTACACTCTAAATCTGAATTAGTGAATATTCACTGTTTCTCGCCGAGGGATGGAGCAATTTCAACAAATTGAATCAGTAAGAAACCACTGTGAAATCTGTGACTATTCACTGATTCCGACAAAGAGTGTCAACATTACACAAGATAATTAGTGAATGTCCACAGATTTTCCAGTAATTTTTTAGTGATTCAATAAGTGAAAACTGTTTTTTTTAACAACTGGAATACACTGTGAATATGCACTGATTCACTTGTGAGATGTTGGCTCTTAAAAGTAAATCATGAATATTCAATCATTAAACAGTGACCATTTTCACTGATTCAAATTGTTTAAACTACTTTATCCATCAGCGTGAATCAGTGAATTTACTTTTTTAGATTAAAAGTGTAGGTTTATTAAGCTTTACGTCTTGTTGACGGCAATGTCATTAGAGACGACTACACACAACTTAACTCAAGGTCAGGAACTTGGAGGTAAATCGGTCTTGAGCTATGTTAAGTAACATCCCAGCATTCAGGAAAACATGGTAATCCGACACCTTTCTCGGTGTAAATATTTACTCAAAACTACAATAATCGTAGAGGACTTTGTTATTACTGCATTACAATGGAATATACTTTATTTTTATCAGATTTTGTATTCTCTTTCTTGTTGGCAAGTAACTCCACAGATTTGTGCTGTTGTGAACAAGGACTCTCAGGGATAGTCTGTCTCTCTTAGAATTCCATTTCTGACAGTTCTAAGGACTGCCATGCGTACAAATTTCTACACGAAAATACTTTTAATCTTAGTAAATTGCACAATTTGAGAACCAGTTGAGCGTATTTCAAAAATCACTTGCGACAGAGGATAAATACTGTTTTATTTCATGGTAACACTTGTAAAAATAAGTGCCAACGCAACTGACAAAAAAATTGAATTCTTACATTAAACGGACTATCATTTCTAAGTTGGGTGAACTGTCTATGGTTTTCGCCCTAATACCTAGCGACGGACGAAAGCCCACAGTGACCGGAACAACAGTCAGGACTGGTGACCTATTTAAGAGCTCCAGTTTGTCAAATCCATGATTCAAACACAATAAAACACAGTGGTTTTACTGAGCGACCTTTGTTCAACTCGGCGCCGTGTCCAATCCTAACTGTGCGTGTATAAGGTAGCGTGACTGTTGTCTTGCCGAGGTAACATATTTGAGGCCAAGGCCACAACGGAACAGTAACATAACTCAAACTTACGGCTCCACTTTCCCTGTAGTGTCCGTTGATGTTTGTCTCCCTTAGCGTTGTGGGAGTTGTAACGATTATGCTTTAGTTTCACTGCAAGTAATGTTCGCGCCCAGCTAGTCAAAAATGTTTCTGCAGTTTTACAAACAAATAGAGAAAAGGTTTCGTGCAGCGAACCGTGTGTACGTTTGTATACGGCAGAACAAATATTTTTTTTTTGTGGTTGAAAAATATATGAAATAGGTCAAAAATTGGTTTTGTTGTTCTTAAGAAATGAATAGCAGAACTAAACCCTTCTGCTGAGGGAATCAAATCAGACAGACAACCATATATTTGGCGACTCAAAGTTTACACTGTTGTTTCGCCAATACAAACATAATAAGGTTGACTTAAGGGGGCCGTCTACCCCACGCTTGAAATGCGTTGCAGTGTGTTCGTAAACAGGTTTTTTCTACGACAATATTCCACGTGTGCCCATCGTGCCAACGTGCGACAAGAAAACGAACTTCAGACAAGGTCGAATCTCATCGTTAAGACGCCACGCTCATTAAAAACACGGTTTCTAAATCCTCCAACATGGCTAAAAACGGCCTTTTCAGACTGCCATACTTGAAAATGTACTAACCGCATGTATGTGAAACTCTGGATGCGACCTGCAATGAACTTAGTTGTAGACTATCCACCAATGAAATTATATGGTCACCGCTTAATGTCCCATAGTAAAAACCGTTCAGCGGGAACCTTGCACGCTAGTTCAGCGCTTGGCTCGTTGAGGCGACGCGGCATTTGAAGCGCGCTTCAAGGTCGATCTTACAGCTCCGTCGCTTTTGAGTCTCTCACGCGCGGGTAGGCGGGGTCCTTAAGCAAACCTATTTACTGTGAATCTCTGTGTAGCTTACAGCAAAAAAAAATTATGTGAGTGAACTCCTTTGTACTGCGACAGTGCTAATAAATAAAGTATCCATTTATGTAGCGCTGAATTACTACGATACGACGCTTAAAGCAGTACCCTACAGTTTTCACAGTAAACCGTCGTTGGATGGTTTGAAATAAAAACAGAGATAGTGTTTTCTCGCGTAAGATTTCACTCTTTGCTCAGAATTAAGGGGTATGAAATGTAAGAGGTTGAGCGAACGACTGGAATGATCTATCGTCGATAAAATCCAAACTACTCATCATAGTTCTATGGGATTTTTTGTCAAGTAGATATTCTACTAGCGGACGTATCTTAACATAGCACTGGGCGGTAGTATCTTCTACCTTCAAGTAAAAAATTCAAAACCGTACTTAGAAAAATAAGGGCTTGAAACCACAAAATCTATAAAAATGGGAAACAGTAATTTTTATTATTTTTAGTGCGATAATATGTAGAAATTTACAATAAACGAAATTCAAAAATATTTTCGCTTTGATTTTAAAATATTTTTAACATCCGTAAACCACTCACACAGAGGTTCTCAGAGAGTGCAATTCTGCGTGTTAGAATTTATTGTTCTGTATATACTCATATATTTGTCTATTAGCTATTGCTCACAGGAACAACAGACAATGGACAAATAGACAGGGCTTGAGTATGCATAGGGCAGGGCCTTTGAACTAGAGAATGTTTCCTTTCCCTGACGATAATAAACGTTTGCTGTCGTCCGCAAACAATTGAACCGTGTAAAACAATCGTCTGCCAACCATGCCAGGTGCAACGTGCCACATTATTTTGAAGTTTAACTTGGCCCCAAAGATTTACGCGATTATTCTCTCTCTCTCTCTCTCTCTCTCTCTCTCTCTCTCTCTCTCTCTCTCTCTCTCTCTCTCTCTACAAAATAAGGGTTCAACGATCGTTCGATTTTGAAAGTCTCAAGCAGTTTCCGCCGAATCCGCAACTGTATTTGTTTTTCTTCACATCTCCCGCAATGAGAGGACAATATGGGCAAAGAGTGATTTATCGCGGTAAAAGTTGACTGTTTGATAGGTTCCATTGTTGTTGCTTCGTGTACGATGTTCTTATTCCTTTTCGTGTTTTCACATTTAACAGGCCATGAGAAATCTGCGGTAGGCCGTTACGGATTGTTTGTTAATTGCTTGTAATAATTTAAACTATTCCAACTAATCATCGTCCATTTATAGGCTACAGGTTGATCGAAAATAATACGCCAACTTTGACTGTCTATAATTCCAAAACAGTCTAAAACCTTGGTTGTTCAGTCAAATGAACCGTGGAACAATAACGTTCTTTTTTTTATTTGGACATGCTAACAGTGGTGCGTTACCCCATTGGCGCCTTGCTGTTCGCAGATACTAGGATGAAACTTTGTCGCAACGCTGGATTGGTCACGGAGCAGCTGGTGTCCAGTCTCTTCATTACTGGCCTCCCGAAAACCCCATCTTAACCCGTGCGATTTTTTTTGTGGGGGTACATAAAATATCGCGTGCTTCGTCCTCCATTGCCGGCAACCATTGCTGACCTCAGCAAAACGAGAATAACGGACGCCATCCAAAACGTAACACCGGACATGCTGACAAGAGAGATATGGTTTGGGCAGGCGTGATGGTCACATTAAACATTTATGAAAATATGGTAACGAAAATACATTGTTCCACAGTCAATTTGACAGGTCAACCAAGGTTGTGGGTTGTTTAGTTTTGGTAAAGTATAGTCTTTCAAAGTATTATTTTACGATCATCCTGTACAAAACACAACACGCTGGAGCGCTGTGTAGACTACTTTGGCACTAGAGATTTTCGCGATATTTCACTCTCCGTAAATACGGGCAGCGTGGTGTGGCTACTGTCTTACTCGAGCGTTCAACTCTCCGCTCCAGACTTTCCGCACGGCGGTCCTCAAAGCAAAAGTTTCACTTTCGCAATAACCGGCCAGTCGGCGTATCGACGCCGCCACATCTTCGCGTGTGAAGTTCCCACACACGCAAGTTGTAATCACACACTTGTACATGCCTGTCACGAGCAAGGTCCTCGCAATACGTGTAGTCTTCAGTCTTCCAGTAGCTCTTCAGTCTTCCAGTAGCTCTTCAGCTGCGGAGGTCGCCTGCGCCGGCCGTCGAGATGGTGCAGAACTTCGGCAGATATAAGTACAGACGATGGTTAATCGAGAAAATTATTTGCGCCTACATACCCTTGAAAACACTGTGGTTCCTTGCGGCATGTGTGATTGAGTGATATACTTCTGACACAACGTAGCTGTCTGCAGATCAATAATAGGCATCACGTATTACAACAGCGGGGATCTTATTGGCTTCGTCAAATAGGGCAACAGATCCACTCACAAGCAAACAGACAACTTGTAAGCTTGTAAGAAGTTTTTGTGGTAATCCAAACGGGCGAAAATTTATTGTAAAGTCTAGGCTGCTTCCAGGTGAATCAGTGTAATTTACGCACATGTAACCATTGTACAGTAATATTTACTGTACAAGGATATGACAATACTAGAGCTGTTAACAAATAATGACTACTGTGACTACCAATTGTCCTTCTACTTTATATTTCTATTCGTATCTCGTATTGAAATGTGAAAACATGTGCTCGAATAAAACATTTTTATACACTTGAAAATGTTTTGCACAATTTAACGTTTTTACAATTCCAAAATCCGTATAATAAGGCATCTGTGCTTAGAAATGTTTATATTAAGTCTGGTGACACATGCGGTCCTAAATATTAATTAATGTATCCAGTCTCTGCAGACAAGTTATCTTGGGAACATCCAGCCAATGACCCGTTATACCAAATTTCATTTTACACAAACAATGGTTTGTTCTTGCACATCGCAGTAAACTCATCACGGAAGTATTTATTTTTTGCCCGATTAAACCAGTCTTTCTCTACAGCGAGTATTTTTATTCAAGGGAGAAATTTTAGAAGATTTCCGGTTAGATAATAAGTTCTCATAATCATAAATCAATGCAAGAAATACAATAACAACACTACATATGTCCGAAAATGTTATTGTTATTTTACCAGCATCTTATTTGCAACTGAGCAAAATACTATTGCGGAAACTTGTTTCAAATAACAAGATTTTTTCTGAAATGAAAAATTCTGTTCGATTTAGTAACAATTTAGATTTATTACAGTAATATGTTTACGTTTCCGTATAAAGTCATTTTCTACTACTGCAGAAGTTCAAAATGCCCGAACTGTGCATGTAATACAGTAACACAATTCTGCCGGTATTAAAAAAAAAAAAAAAAAAACTGTGCAAAGTATTCAAATACATTATTCCGAAATTAAATGCCTGCTGCTATTTAAGTTCCGAAACGCGAAATGGAGCATTTATTTAATGCTTAAGTGATGTAGGAAATCGGAAATACGGGAAATCCCGTTTGGATTCTAACATTAATACAGAAACATTTATCTGCCAATTTGATTAACATAAATTTAATTTTCTGATCAATTCAATATCTTTTGTTTCATCTCTATTATAAAATAGTAGTTACAATTTCTGTGAAATAATAAAACTTTAAATTACCTCGTTCTGGTTATTCCAAATCAAAACACTTGCTTTAGTTATCTTTGCTTCTACTATAGGTGCCGCACGGTAAGTTAATACTTTCAAAAACGAACTGTTGAAAAAAAATACTAGGAATACTTTCGTCATCACCAGAAGACTATGTCAGCAAATAAAAAAGCAATAAGGTGAGATAAATAAAAACATTAATTTTTCATTATTACGCGTCCGAGAGTATAAAAATGGTTTGTAATATTTATTTTAAAAGTTAGTTAAACACTTCTGTTATACGATAGTTAGTGGATGGGTGGGTTGGCATTGATGTCGTAGAAGTAGTTCTTCTTTACATTATGAACAGCGGCCAAAATATTGAAAAACGTAAAATGGTATATGCACACAATATGTTCATTTTTAGGAAATAAAATAAAATTTATATTTACATGTAGCATATATTACAGTACTTTAGAAGTTACGTATCTGGGGGCGGCGAATGAACAATGTAAAATAATACGCAACATATTAGCTTGGGCTACTTTTAGGGGGAAAATTCCATTTTATAAAAAAAACATAAATAAATTACATAAACGACGTCCGTTTTCTTCAGGAGACTAGCTCTTGACGTTGAAAGATGGTGTTTGTAAACTGCCGATAAAAACTTAACAACGTGCGTTTTTATTCCCGTTCGCGAAAAAGAAGGACGATAAAGTTAGACATTAACGAGCCGCGCTGCGTTTTGGAGGAAGATATAAAACTTTTACGTCAGTTGTGTGATTAGTTTTCTAGCAGAAGAATATTTATCGCATAAACCCCTTAGACAGTTATCTCTTAACACGATCACAAGCGGTTACATTTGAAGACAACAAGCCATAGGCTCTACCCTAGCCATAGAATGTTAAGGAATACAGAAGTGAAATAGCCAGTAGGATGGCAAACTCAGCTTCACACGGGAGCAAAATGGCTTAGCTGGCCAGCAACATGGTGGTAACGCCTACAGCCAATCAGCGTAAGGTGGCCAGCCAGACCAATAGCAAACCTGCAGTAACATGTCAGCATGTTCGTGAACAGGTTTTTTCTACGAAAATATTCCACGTGTGCCCATGTGCCAACGTACGAAAAGAAAACACACTTCAGACAAGGTCGGAACCTCATTGTTAAGACGCCACGCTCATTAAAAACACTGTTTCTAAGCCCTCCAACGTGGCTAAAAACGGCCTTTTCAAACTGCCGTACTTCAAATTGTACTAACCCGATGTATGCGAAACTCAGGTTGCGGCCTGCACTGAACTTAAGTTGCAGACTTTCCACCAATAAAATTATATGGTCACCGCTTAATGTCCCATAGTAAAAACAGTTCGGCGGGAAGCTTGCACGCTAGTTCAGCGCTTGGCTCGTTGAGGCGACGCGGCATTTGATGCGCGCTTCAAGGTCGACCTTACTGCTCCGTCGCTTTTCAGTCTCTCACGCGCGGGTAGGCGGCGCCCTTAACCGTGTTTCTTTTGACTGTGTCACTAATAATAAGATAACTGCGACACCATACGTCTGTGATTAGCGATTAGAATTACGTAACACTGAGAATTAAAAAACTCTAATCACATACCATGAAGCAAGGCCGCAGAAAATTAGCGCGTAAGCATGGCCGTCTTTAGTAGAAGGGCGGACACGTTACAGAGACTAGGGTGGCCAAGAAGTGACAGGCAGCAGGCCCCCGATGCGGTGTTGCCACATTCAATACTCCGGACTTCTATTAAAGAGGGCCATGGCGTAAGGCATTGCAACACGATACTACAAAAAAAACGTTCGTGAAAATTCTGTATCCCTAATACTATTAGTTCTTTAGTACTGGTTCACAGTCATTAAAAGCGTGTCTAAACAGATGTCGTCTATTCACAAAAGTGAAATGAATATTGTGTTAAGTTATTGGTAGCGCCACTGATTTATGGTAAAAAAAATTCTGCACCATTTTATTTCAATGCCATACGTGCACATAAAACCTTACTATTGGCTAATGATTGTCATTGCAAAGTCGTCTCTCATATGAGTGTCTATGCGGGTAGAACCCTGAGACGCTGATAGTTAATAAAATCCAATAACTGACTATGAAGCCGAGCTGCAAATATCGATGGCCCAGTTCAAAAGGGGATCAACTAAAAAAATTGCATTTTTGAGTTTGGCCATAGCCGTCTTAAGGCCTTGTTACGGAGTTTTGCAGTGATTTCGAAAATATTTTTTTTTATTGCTACCTAATATTCATATCAAAATTTCGTTGCACAGTTTTGACACTTATATGTTATAATTTGTAGTTGAATTTTTTTGTAGAATTATACTGAACGGTTTTTTAGATTTCATTACCCAAAGTACCACGTTTTTCGTCGTGAAAATAAGCAAACATGAAGGAAATCATTTTTTTTTTTTTTTGCTGGCGAATGGTACATTATTTAAAAAAAAAACGCATCCACAGTATTGTGCATCGTGTGATTGCACATTGACTCAAATTTTTTTCAAACCTTTAGTTAAAAAATATTTGAGTTATTGGTACCAGTCTGAAAAAAACTCGGGAACAAGCCCGTAAGTAGAAGGCCACGGCCTTAGATCTGGCAACCCTGCACACAAGGGTCATTCTAACACTACTTTTAGCTCTCCAAAGGCAAAGTCTGTACCTGATTCGTTATTCTGCTCTACATACCGGCGAATCAGGGGAAACCACTGCCGTTGGCGAAGCAAAATAAGTGTTACATTGTCCCTTCCTGGCAGGGTTGCCAGATCTAAGGCAGCGACCTACCTTCTACTACAGATGGTTATGGTTTGGCTCACCAACCCATACACACAAGTGCAATCTACTCAGCTACTCAGTTGAAAAGAAAAACAACATGTAAATTCACTTGTTTTAATAACATGGTATTATATTCTGATTGTCAGTAAAGATCTGGAAGTTGTATTTATTTCATTTTAAAGAGTGATAATTTCAGCAAAAACTGACTATGAACAATAAACCCCTTAAACAGTTGCTTCTGTACTTTTGCTTCAAATTAACACCAACCAAATATGTTAATTAACAGATTTGTAGGCGAAACGGAAATCGTTCTATATGCAATTTACTCAAAACTGGAAATTTTGAGCTGTTTCCCTCTTGAACTGGGCCATCGATATGGTCACAAAGAATTGAAACAAGTTGGTACAAAATTCTTTTCACGAAGAATCACTGCCTCTAGTTATTGGTGTTCAACCTGACCTAGAACAAATTCGCGAAATTCACGTATCTCTAATTATCGCTAGAGACCGAATATATTCGCGGGGTCACTGACCTGTAGCATAGCCTCCAAGAAAATATGTACAAGACGTCCCGGGAGAAAATGGCAATATTTTGGGAGGTGATAGTGCTGGTCATTGTGATCAAAAATGTTCATGTGAACATGGGGTGAATATGGGACGGTTGTCGAGATAGCCCCAATTGAATGTGATGTTCCTCCTTGCAGGTCACGTCACAGTAAAGGAAGCAATGCATTGCCATGGAAACGTGTTTACATACAGAGCTAACCGACTAATGTGAACTGTCAACTTGAACAGTATGTATGTAACATGGCATAAAACAAAATGCTTGTGTATTGTAATCTTGTTATTACAACCATGTAAAAATTTATATAAAACAAACCAAAATATTACTGTATTTTAGTATGAATTACAATTTAATTGTAAATGAAACAAGGAACATAACTTCAAATAAAACAATACCAGTAATTTTGCAGCTTATCAATGTTTACATTCAAATGGGGCTCTCTCGACTAACGTCCCATATTGACTCCATGTTAAAACGAACTTTTTTCGATCACGATGGCCAGGACTCGCCTCCCAGAATATTGACCTTTCCTCCCGGGACACCCTGTATACTCAAGTATACAGCAACATGACTTTGGTTGATCGCTGTAACAGTGATATCTAGAGACCACGATTTTTTATGAAAAGAATTCTGCAACAATTTGTTTCAATGTCTTATGTGCACATGTGCAGCCCTGCTTCATGGTCAGTGATTGGCTGTTTTAAATCCTCAGCGTCTAGGGTTCTACCCGCAAATCACAGACGTGTGGTGTCGCAGTAACCTTGTTCCTGCTGGCACTAGTCAAATGGGCCAAGCCTGTGCAATTATACATTCTGCCAATAATCAAGAAGCATACCTGCAGATGTGCACGTAAGGCATTCAAACAAAATGTTGCAGAATTCTTTTCACCAAAAATCGCGGGCTCTAGTGATATCACATGACTGAAACTATGTTTAGCTGCTTCTTTACTATTGGCTAAGCGCAGAGACGGTGATTTATCCCGGTAAAACTTGACTCCTTACTAGTTTTCAACATAGGCCCAGAATATTGCTCTTGCTACAGGCTGCCGTGTGTACGTCAATTCACTCGCCCATTTTACTGAGCCAATAAGAAATCTGCTATTGCACCAATAAATGTCTGTGGTTGGACTGTGGTAAACTAAGACCTGTCAAGAACAATTCAACCAATCATAAATACCACAACAAGCTACGATGTTTTCAAGAGAATGTTTACATAAAATATTTCCGAAATCTTCCAGCATCCCTAGCTCAGCGCCCTCCATAATATGTTCTACAAAGATAATTGTGTGTACTAGGCTTAAGTGTCTTCAAGTGCCATAAGATAATAATTTTATATTTTTATGAATTAGTGTTAGTTTTGTATACGATACTTGTGAGTATAGTTTCCTCTTACAAAACCATTATAGCTCTCATAGTTTTCTCATAATGGTACCGTACTTCGAAATCAAAATTTGCTTGTTACGCTGCCAATCAAGTATTGAAAACTAACTGATCTAATAAAATAAAATAATTCACTGTGAACTTACATCCCATGAGCTATTCTACAAAGTATTTAAAAACCCACAACGTAATATTTTGAATGTTTTAAGGAATCGCAAAAGTACAGAACAAGTTGTAAATGCAGCAATTTTTTAAATACATAATTAGTTCACGGGATATACTATTTTTATGTTCTATTGCGTAGCACATGACAAGTTATTTCGCTGTGAATTATTTCACTTACGTAAGTCAATTGGTTTTTACTATTATGCGTGGCAGCAGAACATGCAAATTTTTATTTTGACGAACCGTTATGAGGAAATTATGTGAGTTAAAATTACACCCATAAGTATATAAAACACAAAATTAAATATTTTCGCAAATGAAAAAAAAAAAATTACGAAAAATAATATTAAGTTAAAACTAAAAATATCAATTTTTTTTAAACACAAATAAAATTTTATTTTTTTGTTTTTATATAGATGGCGTTGTAGCTTACAACATTGCTATGCACTGTGATTGTTATCAGTTTGGTATGCCTGTTGGTTTTAGTGGTGTGCATAAAACCATAAAATGCAAAATTTTGACGTTTACGAGTTACTATGCAAAAACTATGTGGAGGAAAAAAAATTTCATGAGAGCAAAACTTAGTCACAATTTATGCCTAAAACGAGAAAAAATACCTAGTATAAATATAACAATATGATGTTGAAAACTGATGTATGTATACCGGGCCCTTAATTCGACGCCGGGCGGCTGTGCCGTCTATAAAACACGCAGCAGGAAGAAAGACGCCGGACGACTCCAGAGTTACACGGCTCGCGATAACGAACTTGTACCAAGGGTCAGCTGCCCCCGCGCACAAGGGCGTAACTACACCGGCGGCAGGTAGATACAATGACGCTACTTGTTATACGCATGTCGACAACCTCCTGTGAGGATGCCAACCATACTTGGCATGAACCACGCAGCTACCTTCGCCTAGTTGCAACTGCTTGTTTTTCCAATTACGTAAATCACAACACGGATCTGAAACCAGAGAAGTTAAAGAAAAAAAAAAAACGAATATGGTTAGGTTCTTGTGATTCTTGGATAGTTACCAGGGACGAAAAATATGGGGGTTTGGTGACCTGTAGGTTCTGTAGGATATTTGTACAGTCAGGAAAATTTGGCTACTTCCTTGGCCTGCTGGGTAGACTCCACTGTACAGTAGGCCTACATTTTCGAACCGTAGATACTGAAACTGGCTTTAGAAGACGTTTGCACTAGATTGTGTCTTGCCTTACGTGTACACCTGCTCTTTAGTTTTGCAGTGGTTGCGAACATATTTTTTTTACGCAAATTAATAAACATATCAAAAATTCATTCTTACAGTTTTAAGACTTAACATATCAACGTTTGTATCTGAATTTTTCCGTTGTAATACACTAAACGGTTATTTAGTTTTTTGCCCCTGAAACATCACATATTTTGTGGTAAAAAAAAACTAAATGAAGCAAAATAATTTTTTGATAACAAACGGTACATTATTTTTTAAAATTCTGTGGCAAAATTGTGTATCGTATGACTGTAAACAGTCTCAAAATTTTTCAAAGCATTTGGATAAAAAAAAATTTAATAAATTTGCAATTGTATGACATATATGTAAGACCACGGCCTTAAGAGGCCTCCCAAGATAGGCTGCGTTTGTGTGTGTGAGAAAGGAGCGGTAAGGTTGCCACTAACCGGCGTGTGTAATGTATTATCGCCTCTCCGTGCAAGCCACTCAGCCGGCGTGCAGTGATTTACTGTTATAATTTTTACTATGGGACTTTAAGGGGTGACCACATTATTTTATTTATGAAGAGCACAGTTCAAAGTCTAACGCGTGTTTCTATAGTTGTGTTTTTCGAAACCGGTTTTTTTTTTTTTTTTTTTTGATACGACAGTCTGGAATAAACCATTTTTGGCCAATTTTAGTAGCCCGAAAATTATGTTTCTAATAAACGTGCCGAATTTTTAAAACTATAGCGACATAGTTTGAAGTGTGTGTTATTTTCGTAGATATATACATGTAATGTGTGTTAAATAGTTTCGTCAAAAAAGTGACAGTTCTAACTCGCTGCAACGTATTTGAAGTGCAGATAGGGAGACTACTAAGTGGTTATTCGCAGTGTATATTAGTGCAGAGATGTCTCTCATTTACGGGCCGTGGTCGGCGCAGTGGCTAGAGCTCCAGCAAAGGCGATTCGGATTCGATTCCCGGCGGGGTCGGTCCCCGGATTTTCGCAAATAGGAATCGTGCCGGACGATGCCGCTGGTCGATGGGTTTTCTCGGGGATCTTCTACTTCCATCGCCCCTTCATTCCGGCGCCACTCCATACTCACAGCATGCCACCCCTCGCCTGCGCTAAAGACCTAGCTGTCCAGTCCTGACCAAAATCTCTTAAGGGTGTTCGAGGGCGATAGTCATAATTTTACATTTATATGAAATAGTGTTAGTTTTGTAGACAATACTTGTGAGTGCAGTTTCCTCGTACGAAACAATTTTAGCTGGCGTTGTTTTCTCATAACGGTGTGTTGTGTGTTGAAGTCTAAATTTGCATGTCCTGCTGCTATGTGAAAACCAATTGACTGACGTACGTGAAATAATTCACAGTGAAATTGCATGTTATGGACTACATAATAAAATATTTGAAAAAATCCAGCGAACTGTTTTTGTATTTTAAAAAATTGCTGAATTTTTAACTTTTTTCTGTATTTTGCAATTTTTTTAAATTCAAAATATTACGTTGTGGGTTTTTTAATGTTTTATTGCATGGCTCATGGGATGTAAGTTCATAGCAAATTATTTAGTTTAAGCAGGTTAGTTGGTTTTCACTATTTGCATGGCAGCATAACAAGCGCAAATTTTTACTTTGACACCCCGGTATGAGAAAACTATGAGAGCTAAAAATTGTTTCGTAAGAGGAAACTGTACTCACAAGTATCGTCTAGAAAACTAACAATATTTCATAAAAATATAAAATAATGATTTTATCGCACTTGAACACCTTTAACTTCGCGTCTCTCATTTGACTCTCATTAAACCACGTGGTGCTACACATACCAGACTGATAACATCGCGCCCTGATGTCAAGCTATAAACATCCGTTGTCTCGACTAATGTTTCTTCGACAGATATAACACACGCGTGCTGTATCTCTCATCTAACAGTATCGACCGCTGAGCCACAGAATATTTAGGAATACAGAAGTGAAACAGGTTGTAAGACTGCGCACTCAGTCAAACACGCCAGCAAAATGGCTTCCATGGCCTGCAACATGGCGGCGACAACTACCGCCAATCAGCGTAAGGTAGCTGCCCTAGGAAACCTGCCGTAACAAGCAGGAGTCAAACAGACACAGAGCTGGAATCAACCGCCTAGGGCAACCAATAAGCTGTCAAGTTCGCCCGTATCAAATGAGCTGACACGTCATTTCACGTCTGTATTACTATTTGTTCTGTGGCTGAACCATGTATTCATCTGGAAACAGCCTAGACTTCTCAGACCTATACACACACTGGCCAAAGTCAAATACATATTGGCTTGTAACCGTAACAAGTGTTACCACCACGACGTGTTTCCTTATTTATCACTGGCTTGCAGTCGTCAAAGAAACGTTAAAACTAAGGACCTCTGATTTTCGCGAAAAGAATTTTGCCCCAGTTTGCTTCATTGCCTTACGTGCAAATCTGCAGTTGTGTTTCATGGTTACTGGCAGCGTGTCTATGTCTATCATTTGACTGAGCCAATTACAATAACGTTCCTGCAACTCCACACGTCTGTGATTTGCCGCTAGAATCCTAAGGGTCGTGAGAGTTAAAATATCCAATCACTGACCACGAAGCCGAACTGCAGATGTGCACGTAGGGCACCGAAACAAAGTGGGGCAAAATTATTTTAGTGAAAAACAGGAGTCCGTAGTTAAAACAGGTGTCGTCTAATCACAGAAGGAGTAGTGAAGTATACATTATTGGCATTCACCCTGACCTAGAATCAATACGCAAAATAATTGTGCCTCTACACGTTGGGAATTGACTCTCCCGGCTCGCTCGACGTGTCCCGGTCACCTGCTCGTTGTTTACTCAATTGACGCTTACTCCACAAGCACACACAATGACTGCAGCACTAGAATTCGTGGCCGAAGTGTCTGGGAAATGGCGAAGGTCCCTGTAGAAGCGGACGAGTGAAAACGTGGGGCAGCAGCGCACGCGAGGTCAAGGTCGTGGGCTGCCTGTTTTGACACGGTCGAGGGGAACCTGCGAGTTGCAGAGGTCACGAGATATCCTCCCCCCTCTCCCCTTCCCGGCGGAAACACGTCCTTTTCACCCCTATCCATTCCCAATAATTTGGGCCAGGAAATGATTTTTGCGTCACTTCTGTTCAGTGCACATCGGCAGTTCTAGATAGTTTGTGGCTATTGTGTGTTTTTGGCACAGTCAAATGGGAAACGACTCTGCACAATCAGAACAATGTTAATTGCGACACCACACGTCTGTGGTTTGCGGATATAACCCAAAGACGCTAACCGAGCGATGTGGCGCAACTTTAACACGCTGGACTCGCATTCCGGAGGACCCGGGTACGATCACTGTCGCCGGTCATACTGATTTCAGTTTTCCATGGTTTCTTGAATTCGCTCCAGGCAACTGCTGGGGTGGTTACATAACAAAGGCCATGGCTGACTCCTCTCCCAGCTGCTGTCATTGTTCCAAATTGTGTGTAACCTCGCTGTCGACGAGATGTACAGCCCAATCACATCACCTCACCCATGACGCTAGCAGTTTTAACTTCCTATCACTGACCACGAAACACAGCTGCAGATGTGCACGTAAGCAGGGGCGTCATTTGGGGCTACAGGGGGGGGGCAATGCCCCCCCCCCCTGGATTTGGAATTTCATGTGTATAAATATATTGTTTGTATTTTTAAAATTAAATAATGCTAACTCAAGCACATAAAACTGAAGTTTTATTATTAAAGCATCTAATTTATACATGCTTGATTAATAAAAAAGGTGCTACATGGTCACTGTCGCCGGAAAACAAAATGTTGCCTCCCCCCCCCTCCCCCTAGAAAAACCTTAAATGACGCCACTGCACGTAAGGCACTGAAACTAAGTGGTGGAAAATATATTTCCGTGAAACCTTCCTGCCTCTATACATCACGAGACCGCAAGGGCCGAATGGTCAAGTTTTAGGCCCGAAGGCCAACACGCTCTCCTTCAACCCGCATTGAAACTGTACTCGGACGAGTGAATCAATGTACGGCAAATATCCTCTTCTTTTCTTGCGACTCCTCTTGATGATTTTGTGCCAGTGCTAGCATAATTACTAAACACGGTTTTCTGCCGGTAATCCATTTAAAACTTGCCCTCCTCGCCAATCAGTGTTCGCCCAGACCCAGTTTTAATTAGGCCTTTACCCAGGCGGCACCCTATGGGTCATCGAATGGTCAGACTATTCGGCTCTTACCAAGACAATCTGGGTTCGGTCCCCGGATTTTTGCATGTAAGAATCGTGCGAGACGATGCCGCTGGTCGGCGGGTTTTCTCGGGGATCTCCCGCCTTCCCGTCCTCTCATTCCGGCGCTGCTCCACGCTCACACTCACTCCTCTCCAGCGCTAAAGACGTGGATGTTGAGCGCTGACCAAAATCTCTCACTCGTCCGTCAGCAACCGAGGAGGTCAACGCACATCGACGCGCGAGAACATCACACGCACAAGAGACAAGAGAGTTCGGTTACTTCCCTGACGTGAAGAGTTGCCCTGTGCCTGACGGTCGTAAACATAAGCCAACCTCCGTGGGACGCGCCCATCTAGTCAGCGGACGTTTATTGGCCGATATTTCAGCTGAAGGGGCGGAGGTCATGATAGGGGGAGGTGTAGGAGGAATACGAGGTCAACGCCACAACCCTGACCTCAGGTCATCACTACCGAGGAGAAACAACCTCCTGTATTCGCACGCAGTGGCGGCTCGTGGGTTGTTGCCAGGTAGGGCTGCAGTTGCCAAGAGCTGTACAGGGTTGTGCGCTGGTTGACTCTACAGCCACTGACACGCTGATGTGCAGGTGCCCCTTACTACTGAGTGGTCACAACACATCTAGTAGCCGGCAAATATTTCATGCTCGTTGGTCTATGGCGCGTTCATCAAGAGTGTACAGTTCCCACTATATATATATATATATATATATATATA
>PNEQ01084969.1:0-18088 GCA_003012365.1 Medauroidea extradentata
GTGATGATGTGAATGCTTGCATGCATACTAAATGTTTCTTCTTTTACATGTATGTACACTGTGTGTAGTTGTGAATCTAGGTTAGTTAAATTAATCTCTATTAAGGGATTATTCTATTCAATTGATTGGATCAACGTAACGGCCGTAAGTGCTAGCATGGCTGGTGTGTTTGTGTTCATTTAAGGTCTTCTTCTTGTGGCAGTTGAAACTTGGGCTCCTTTCGCAGAAGGCAGCATACACCCTCACCTCGTGGGTGAGCGCTGCAATTGCGGAAGAGGACATAAATGGGAATGTGAACGCCGTCTTGAACATCCAGAGCAGCCTCAAGTACAAGGCCATAGAATACTTGTATAGGAAGCTCATGCCCATCGATGACGAAACAGTCTCTGAAAAACCTGTTCAGAACCAGAGGTAAGTTTTTAAGAAAAAAGTAGGCTTATGAGATCACCTTTCTCTCTCTCTCTCTCTCTCTCTCTCTCTCTATATATATATATATATATATATATATATATATATATATATATATATGTGTGTGTGCATGTGTGCCCTTAACTTATGAACCAGTGGACTGAATTTCTTCAAACTTCGTAGTCATATAGTAACACCATGTGAGGTATAGGGGTTCTGTGAGCGATGGCAATCTTGGTGCTGATTTTACAGGCGCCAGCATTGCGGCCCACACATTGCAATTCTAGAGACTTTTCTCAGGGCTGGTTGTGGGTTCGTGCGTCGTTGCGCATCTCGACCTCGGTGTCACATACAATTTACCTCGACTTGCATAGACACTAGCGTCACTGACAATTAAGTGGGGTCCTATAATTACAACAGACAACACGTAAGGTACGGTCATACTAGGCTCGGATTATTTCACATCTCATTACATTGCGTGCCTTGTATTAGTTAACTACGTGCATAGCGATGTCCGGGGATACCTGACCTGTTCCGTCCACTGACACAACGTAAAGCACTTCCCACTCCGTAGTGTGTGATAACACAGTCCCTACGAGGTAAGGGTGCGTCTAGCCACTATGATGGACTGCAGGTGGTTATCCAGGGACAGGATACAGTGTTTAACCACTTGGCCGTAGAGCAGAACACATCACTTGCAGGTTATCCCTGTGCTGAGACCCAGGCCTGAGGTCGACAGGAATCTAGGGGTACCATGGGGTTACAAAAACCTAATAGGTGGGATGTAACATGCACAGATCCCTGGACAAAAGACATAGAATCATGACAAAGATTATGGAGCACTAAAATAACAGCTGGCAAAGCACTAGGACTGAGAATGGCGTCGAGACACACAGATTGGTGAAGCGACCACTTGGCTTAAACAACCCTAACAAAACCCTTAAGTTACTACATGAACACTGGATAAAATACATAGAACCCTGATAAAAATATTGCTTGCAATGTACTCAATTCCAACGATGGTAGATGCAACACCCTTAGATCTCACTTTACAGTCACATGGCCCATGCCTACACACTTCTCGCATCTTGAATTATCCGTATTGGAATCACACATTTCGGTACCGTAAATGTCGTATGCAGATGTAGCATCGTAGTTAATGAAAGGGGGCTGACAATACTGTAGTTTCGGTAACTAGCGTACAACATGTATAGCTTTTCTCCCACTCTTTTCACTACAGAATACCATATTTTTCACACATTGCCGACCTTATCCCGAAGTTTGCCGAACGTACCTGATTGTTGTCACTGTGGCATCATGATGCCGTGACATTGCGTAAAAACAATTAATTCATTGGACTGTTTTTTAGCAAACATGGATTTTTTACCATTATCGTGTAGTCATTGCTCAAGAATACGCAACGAACTGTGTAAAGTGAAAGAAACCATCATTACCGTCTTATTTTCTCTGTGAATATGAAAGAACATGTAAGCGTCTGTGTACCTGGCACATGTTTTTTGTGAACGTTGTTTTGCTGTGCTATGCCCAAATTTAAATAAAAAAAATTAAAACTGGAGCTAAACTGAATACAACGCTCCATATACGTGCTCACAAATTTCCATAAGTAATCCATTAGCATCACAACAGATAATTCAAACCTTATAAAAACATTAAATATATTACTATATCTGCAGGTACCTGACTCGAGCTCGAAAAACACCAAATAAAAATACACACACAGGGCCCACAAACACAACACAAACACAAAGTACACGTACCCAAAACACAAACTTAACACAAAACAATTTCAACAACCATAAACACACACAACTCAACTCTACTCCCGACACCCGCCGGTGCAACTAATAGCAGAACACGAGGGCTTGGCAAGTCACTCCACCTCTTGACACTTTGGGAGTCCCATAGAAAAAACACCATAATTCCTGTAACAAATCTCAATCATTAGCTGGCGTACGGAGCATGTTTTAAATGACTCACGTTTGCTATCAGCACTACGCGGCCTGAATCAGGACACACTGAAAGAACAGTATTTGGCCCCAATATCCACGAAATACGAAACGGCCCAGTAAAAGGCAGAATCAACTTACCGGAGCGTTTGTCCGTCCGCGATGGCAGCTGGAAGGACCTGCAACAAACATTCTGTCCCACATGAAAATCGGCTGCTACACGGGGTGCATTGACCCTGGCTTGAAGGTGGTCTCTAGCCTTCGTGAAGTTGGCCAGCATCTCGGCCGACAAAAGTTCTCGCTGTGCATCGGTCAGCGGGGCAGACGGCGATGGAACACCCCACATGTTGAGTAATGGGTGCAGAAAGTCCCGGTCCAACAACGCTCTGGTTGGAGTCACCTTGGTCACACCATGCATGGAGGTGTTGAAACCGATGCTGATCAGATCCAGTTCTTCATCCCAATGTCGCTGATCCTGATGATACAGAGCCGCAAGGGTGGTTTTCAAATTGTGATTGAATCACTCAACCTGATTACTGCAAGGATAGTACGGACTTTAGGTATAATGGCGTATTGACCACCTGAAACACATATTAGCGAAGGCACCAGAGCAAAAATAAGGAGCATTATCTGTAACAAGATTTTCAGACGTACCAAAAACACTCCATATCCGCTCTGAGGGATGCTTCACCACAATGGCGCTGATAACGTTGCGCAAAGGAATAAGGAACACAAACTTGGAGAAGGTATCCATGACAATGAGAATGTGTAGGTTGCCGCTATTGGACCGAGTCAACAGATCAAAAACAATGTAGGGTTTTCCAAGGTCGCGAGACCTGATCCAATGTATACTACCCCACTCCGTTATTCCGAGGCGCCTTGGCCTTCTGTACACCTCACATTTCTGAACACACAACTAGACATCCTTAGCAACGCCAGGCCACGTAAACCTCACTCCGAGTTTCCTCAAATTTTCTTTCCGCACTAAGTGTCCCCTGAAGGGAGAAGAATGGAAATTACTTAACAATTGGGCACAATGCGTCTGAGGAACCAATATTCGACGGCGGCCTCCATGTCGCCCGACACAATGTACTAAACCGCCAATGACACGGTATGGTCGTCCCCTCATTGTATGCTCTCAACAATTGCTAGACACTCGTCAACATCTTGCGCCTCCTTAAGACGTACATAGAAAGATGGATGCGTGGTAAAGGCCCCACACCGGGCCAACAATTCATCAGGCTGACACTCGTAATCCTTGGCGCAATACCAACATGACAGCGCGTCCGCCACCACGTTGCTCGCCCCAAGGACATGAGTGACAAAAACCGAAACTTTAAGAGTCTAAATGCCCAGCGTCCTAGCTTACCAAAATCATTCTAGTGACTAAGAAACCAAGACAAGGCTTGATTGTCGGTACAAAGGTCGAATTCGGCCGAGCTTAGAAAGGACTCAAAATTTTGAGACACCCCATGCACACGCCAAGGTCTCCTTCTGAAAGGCACTCAATTTACGCTTGCCCTCAGACAATGTCCGACTAGCAAAGGCTATCGGTACCACCTTGCCGTCTCGCTGTTGCCAGAGAGCTGCGCCTAATGCAACACTAGAGGCGTCAAAGTGCAGAACAAATCGGTTATCAAAATTCGCCAAATGTAAAAAAAAAGTGCCGCAGCCAGACCTGCTTTTAAGGCCTTAAAGCTACACTCTTCAGCTTCACCCCACACAAACGGAACATTTTTACGTTTGAGACGATTCAGAGGGACAGCAAGTTCAGCAAAACGAGGTATGAAACTAGCATAATACCCCAACATCCCAATATATCTTGATGGCATCTTATGAAGTCTCATGCACCTGGTGGGGGATTGGGTAGTCTGTCGGCGAGGGCGCGAAGGCTAGGTGGCGGCGTGCTCCACTCCTGAAGCGTCAACCGCCATCTTCCTCGTCTGACTCTCCCCATCTCGTAAAGGCTATTACAGCGAGGGAAACTAGCGCTGCACTGGAGGTTGTGCTTCCACATTAGGTGTAGCCGAAGGTGGTAGGGAGAAAGTGGTAATAATGGGGTGCTGATTCCCTGGACAGGATAGCACGGAATTGTCGAGATTAGGAGTTGCGTCGTATGGGGGTCCACAAGGCGAGGATGGGGTTGAGATGGAAATGGGTATTGAGAAGGGGGTGCTAAGGAAGGCTGATCCACCAGGGGACTATAATGCCGGCCGGACAATGGCGTGGTCGTTGAGTGGTGTGCCTCGTCGAGTGGTGGCGGAAACCTCCCTTTGGATCCAATATACCCCTGTCTCAGGATCCCTAACCTCCAGTGCTTTCTGTACCAACTTGGCGAACTCCTGTCGGGCCCTCAACTTCCTACCTGACCTCTTAGGCATAGCCTGCCTCTGGCTCAGATGAAGATGTATTGATAAGGCTAGCTGATTGTTGGAAACTGATATTCCGTAGGATCGCCTTTTGTGGCATGTTAAGTCTTAATGCGGCGGCACTATTGTTGGCGCTGGGCAGGCGGACTTATATAGGAGCGCCGGAAGTGCGCCTCAGCACGTCCCTATGCCTTTTCACCTCTCCCAGTCAAGACAAAACCCAACACCGCTCGGAAAGAGCACAGTGTAGTCGTGCTACCTCCAGAGGGCTTAATGTAGAAAATCTGGAAAGCGCGCGGCTTATGCCTCCTCCCAGTCGTAGGATGATTATGACGACCCGATATCAAACTCCCGTTGCGATCCTATGGGCTGGAGGGGTCACAGGTGTCTTGCAGGCGGATGGGTTTGTCAACAATGGAAGGTATGGCGAGTGAAGAAAAGAAAGGAATGGAGTTGCTGCATTGTTTACTGGCATGCGCCGACAATGAAACTGAAACACCCTGTGCCTAAAAAGCCTGAAGGGTGTGTAGGAAGGAACTGAAGAGCACTAGCTTCTTTGGAGAGAGTCGTTGATGCAGGTGACGATGCCTCGGAAAGCAGCTCTTGGTTGGCGAAGCTAGACAGCTGGCGTAGAAGGCTTTCACTGTCGTGATGGGCGCTTCTGGAAGGGGTCCGGCAGTCGCTGGTCTTCCAAGCCTGGAGCTGTTGGTTAGTTGCAGCTGAACTGCTACCGAGTGGCGAGTGATCGCGACTGACTTCGGTGGCTCGTGCTCCCTCTTATTGTACCCTTCTCGGGGCGGTCTGTGGTGATTAGCCGGCCGGTCGCCTAATGAGAGACGGCTCGGGCGCGAGGGGGTGGTCCTTCCTTCCTCTGTGGTCTCTTTGTTGCGGGTGGCGTGTCTATAGGCGGCAAGACGTCTCATAGAAAGAATACGTTAAAATATCCTTGCCCAGGGTTTTTGTGAACGAAGGATAAATAAGGAAGGGTTAGGTAGGCTTTATATGAAATATTTGGTATCAGTATAGAGTGCGCTGACATGTGGGAGTAATAAGGATAGAAAGGATTAACAATGGTTTCGGGAATATGGAACGGGCAGGATGAGGCGGCGGCTTCACAGCTCAAGACATTAACAGTCTTGGGGCGCAGCAAATTCACCACGGGGGCAACACAACTAGGGTCCATCAATAACTGACCTCCGGACACAACATAACCCAGAAATTTCACTGACTCGGACGCCCATGTCACTTTTGACGGGTTGACCGTTAAACCAACTTGCCGCAATCGACCCAACACCTCTCGCAGGTGCACCAGATGTTCACTGAAAGAATTACCGTAGACCACAATGTCATAAATGTAATTGTAGACAAACCTAAATTAAAGTCAGCTAAGACATGTTCCAAAACTTGTGACAAAGCCGCACCCATAGGGATCATATTAAATTCATACTGCGCCCATTGGGTCCTAAACACAATACATTTACGGCAGTCCAGATGGAATAGACACTGATGGAAGCTCGATTTCAAATCAATTGTGGAAAAGATTTTGGCCTTGCACCGAAGCTGCAATGCAGTGTCAACAGGGGGTGCAGGTAAAGGGTCCAAATGTATTTTCTTGTTGGCGGCACTCATGTCCGTGACTAACCGTTAACCACCATTCCTCTTCTTAACTAAGAAGGCAGGACACGCATAGTCCGAAGTAGACTGCGAAATCACGCCCTCGGACAACAGCTTATCTACAATGTCTCGCATGACATCCAGCTTGGGAGGACCGTGGGAGTAAAATGGCACCCTCACCGGCACATCATCGGTCAGGGAAAACAGATAAGGCTAAACATTGCACCGTCCCATGCGCGTTGTGATGACGTCACTGAAGTCATTCAATAGTGACTGCAACGATTCCTCATCATCAACCGACACATTAACCACCCGCCCTCTAGGGGCATCAAAATGACTCTTACTGGAAATCAACGAACACGGCGAGAAACCAAATTTCAACTGACACACGTGCAAGTCAAATACCGCTTGCACATGACTCAAGAAATCCAGACCAAGTACTACGTCTGCAATTAGTAACGGAAACATTCAAAATCTAAAATTCAAGGAAAATGTGCCGATCTTAATGTGCAGTACAATGGCACGTGTGCACTGAACAACACCCCTATTAGCCATACACGCAGACAAGCGTGCGCCCTCTGACATTCTAGAAAAAAGAAAGGGACGTTTCTTAAGCAAAAAATCTACAAAACCTTCTCGCACAAAGGAGTGAGCGTAGCAGTCAAATTCATGACACAAAACAGCTACAAAACAATCAGTGCGCGCCAAAGGAAAGATTACCTTCTGGCCCTGCTTAATAGCGCTTAAGAGAGGCAACAGCTATTTTCCCGGACACGCATCATGAAAATTCCCAAGTCGACGACACTTGAAGCACAAACGCGCTTCCCTGTTTACTCCAGGCATGGGACAACTCATGGCACCGTGCCCGTATTTAGTGCAATTACTACACCTCTGCCCTACCTGTGTCACACAATGTGCAGCAGCTCTCGGAGTGCTACCATCAAAAGACAGATGCAACTGCGTGCGACCAACTACGGGAACGGATTTATGCTCATCGCCGGACACAGGACGTAAGACGGAAGTTGTAGAACCTGATATCACACTGTGACTATCCTTAGTTATCTGCACTTCCCTATCCACAGTCAGGGCGAATTCCCTCAACCCCTCCAAACTAGTAGGGATTGCACCACCAAAGTGGTGTAAACGAGCTTCAGGCAAAAGATGATCCAAAATGGTGGACATCAACTTGCTTTCAGCACGACACAAATTCATGGCCCGCATGTACTCTCGCACGTCCTGAACATACCCTGACACGGTTTCTTCAGATTTCTGAAACCGATCGACGTACTTACGCTTCAAGGTTGATCACACACTACCTGAACCTGCACAGCCCAGCAGGCGTGTTTTAAAAGATTAGTACTGCCCATCAACTCGTACAACTGCACCCAAAATGAAAACCACGTGACCCCCAATCCTGGTTGACAAATACACCAAAAACATGCGCTCTTCACTGAGAAGTGGCTGGCTGTAAAACACACGGTCGGCATTGACCGAAAATCGCAACTTGTCGTCGGGTTGCACGACTCGCAACACACAACAGCGCTCAACTGCGTCATCAGTGCTGTTTGCGACACAGTGACAGGCCCCTCAGTGATCGACCCAGCTCCGTCTAACGGACCATTCCCGACCGCTTGCAGAGAGTTACAATAGGTGTACGCGCGAACACGTAATGCCATCAAGTCCTCACTGTTGTCAAATGCTACTCCTTCCTCACGTAAATAATTACGGACTTCCAGAGACCCCATTTGAAGCACAAAGTCGTCTGCAGCACCCGCGGTAAAAAAATCTGAAAATCTAACTCACTAACTGTGCAAACCGCCAAGCAACATCGCATGCACGTTTCAACTCCCAATACAAACTGCAGAGCCACAATCTCCAGTTTACCGGACAAAATGGGTAGAAAAAGACCAAACACAACTCCAACTCGGGATTCAAACCCGAGCAGAGTCGCGCAGGATTTGTGCCCCTCTGGGCATGAACAGCCAGACTAAAACCCTAACCAAGGCTAAGCCTGAGAAATACAGGTTAATCCCAGAGTGGAGTTATACAAAACCAAGGCCTGAACATATAACACTACACTAAGGCAAAACATAGCAAACTGGGAGATTCAACACTACAGAAACTGTAATCAGAAACAGATCAAAATGGGCGGTTTATTAAAGCTGAAATACACATAGGTGACAACAATAACCAAACACAAAGAATAGCATTCAGAATACAAAATATATTGCTGGCTCAACGGCCTTAACCAAAACTTCCTCCCAGACTAGGTAAATAATTTAAAGTTAATTAACAAATATCCAGAGAAAAATATGCCTCGACTCCATTCCACTCTCCACATCGAAGCCCGAACGACGCATGAAATTACAAAGATGAAAAAAGGCAAGAAAATTAATACAGCAAAACGAGAAAGTTACAATGTTAATCAGAGCTGGAAACGAAGCCGTGGTTCAGTTAATAAATTTGCTTTATGATAGGGAGGCTTTGTAATATTAGCCATGAACGTCACACATAAACAGCAATTCTAGCTAATTTATATTATTAGGCTAATTATTTAGTATGTTCGAAATATATTTTGCATACAACACTACGTTGAATATGTAGACTGTGTAATCATAAAGTGAGTAGTGATAGTTCGATGGCAGTTACACTTATACAATATGTGAAATGCAGTGACTTGTTTACGCTATATTATTATAATAATAATTTTAAAAATTGTACTATGTATTTCTGAATTCTTGAGAGGAATGGGTCACCAAGCCAAGCTAAGCACAACAATGCAGTTTCTAATTTAGTGTGTGTGTGTGTGTGTGTGTGTGTGTGTGTGTGTGTGTGTGTGTGTGTGTGTGTGTGTGTGTGTATATATATATATATATATATATATATATATATATATATATATATATATATATAAACACACTCACGCATGCACACACACTCACGCATGCACACACACATACATGCACAACACGTGCGCACACACACACATAAACACAAACACACACACACAAAATCACGTATGATACTTTTTTTTTATAATTTATTTCAGATTTTATAAAAAAAAAAGTGAAAAATCAACTATTTCAATTATGATATTATTAATGTGACATTTAAAATTATATGAAATGTAATATTTTTAATCTTCTTGAGTTGTGACGGCTTTATAGCGGAAAATGAGTTTCAAGGCTTTTTTGTTGCAACATAGGTTTCATGAATCGAAACTGAAACACATTCAGGACAGAGTTAATTCATTGACAGATGTGGGCCTGGAACAACTTACTGTTGGTAAGTTAAATGAACTTAGATTATTCCTTGAGCAGCTTAATCATGTTGATAGTGCAGTAAATGCTTTATCTGCACAATTTCTGCAGAATGAGCCCCTCCCAGACGATATTGATGAATCCTTGTTCTTTGAAAAGCAAAACAACTGTTTGTTAGTAGTTTCCGATATTATATCTGCGCTCAGTCCTGTCCTCACAGAACATGATCAATGTCAACCCACTGCTTGTGTTTCTACTATGAACGTTCCATTTGCCCAAATTAAATCTCCCCACATTCACAGGCCAATGGGAAGATTGGTCTACATTCTCCCTGTTGTATCAAGCAACAATACATGATAACCGTGCCTTATCTGATGTAGAAAAATTTCAGTATCTTGTTATCAGTTTGAAATGTGATGCTGCCCATTTAGTCCAGAACCTACCAATTACCAGTGAAGATTATAATACTGCATGGGGATTGTTGTTGTCACAATATCAGAATAAAAAAAAAGTTTACCACTCTTTACATAAAAAGGATCCTTGAGTTGGGTGCTGCAAGTTCCTTCAATCATAAGTCAATCACAGTTTTGTCCATACCTTTAATGAGAATTCGAGGGAACTGGAAGCATTTGGTTATAAAATCACTGAAAATAACCCTGTCTTGTCAACTATTTTGTGGAAAGAATTGGATCAAGTGTTGCGTCTACGGTTCAAAAAATCTCGTGTCCAAGCCCAAAATGTCCTCACAGAAGTTTCTGAGCTGGTGGAATTTTTGCAGTCTGAAGCGTCAACTATTGATAGAGCCAGAGATTTGGGAACAAAGTTTGTTACCACAAAAACTGAAAGGATTTCTTCAAACACCTCAAAATTGACAAATACAAATACACAGTACCAAAGGGCTGTTTTTATGTCAAACTCTGAATCAAATTTCAGGAAACCTTGTATAATTTGTCAACAAATAACTTGTTCTATATATTCATATCCAGACTTTTTTCAAGCCACTCCATCAGACAGGGGTGCTATTGTGAGATACAAGAGACTCTGTTTTAATTGCTTAGGCACTTCCCACAGGTTGGCATCTTGCTCTTCCACCAGTACCTGCATGAATTGTGAATGCCGACATTATACCCTGCTGCACCCAAATCATGACCCTAATAACACATCTGGTGATTCACAAATACCTGATACTAGTCAAGATGATCAGTTGTTGGTGTGTCTGCCCATAAGTATAAAATCTCGGTATTGCTGGCTACTTCTTTGGTTAAGGTGTACGGTGCTGATGGAAAACCACACATAATGCAATGCCTACTGATAGTGCTGCGCAAGCATAATTTATATCTCACACAGCAGCTCAACTTCTATTCCTTCCTTACAACAAGGTTTCTGAGAATGTTATTGGCCTTTCAAACAACAGTGTGTATCTCAAGAGCTCTTTGACTTGCAAAATTCAATCAACCGTGGACCTGCCATATAGCCTTCAACATTATTTTTTGGTTGTTTCCAAAATGACAAAATTCTTTGCCTCGGTTACCCTTGGATCCATGTGTTAAGACAAGGTTAGGCTCTATTCCCTTGACTGATTCATTCTTTGACAAACCAGCACAGATTGACATCTTGTTAGGTGCTGATATATATGCTAAAATTAGTCTGAGTGATGTTTGGAACTTGGCAAGCATTTTCCAGTTGTGTTGGAGTCAAAATTAGGATGGTTTATTCTTGGGGAGTGTCCAGAGGCTTCTCCCAATCCTCCGGATTCAAGTTCAGAGTTGGTATTAATGTTTGTTGATATCAATGATCCTCTCAATACTGCATTGAAAGGTTTTTGGGAAATCGAGGAACCACCATCTGTTAGTACTAAACAACCAGAAGATGATTATTGTGAAAATAATTTCGTGACTACGCATTGCCATGACAATTCAGGTAGATATACATCAGCTCTTCAAGGAACAAGGCCCATATATTGGAGGTTCACGAGTGTGTGCGGAACGTCGTTTCCGTTCCCTTGAACGAAAGTTAGCACTTAAACCAGATCTCAAGGAACTTTACACTGAACTCATGTCTGACTACATGGACTCAGGTCACCTGGAACCGTATGACAATGCCCCACAATCTGTGCATGAAACAGGTTCATCAGTAACTGAGTGTTTTATACCCCGTCATGGTGTTCTAAAGTCATCAAGCTCCACAGCCAAACTCAGAGTTGTTTTTTATGGTAGTTCAAAAACTGATAATGGAGTATAAATGAATGATTGTCTTCTTTCTGGTCCCAAACTTCAGACGAGCATTACTGATGTTATTCTGCGATATTGACTTTATGGAATTGTATTCTCGTGTGACATCAAGCAGATGTGCAGACAAATTTTGATTCACGAAAATGATCGTTCATTCCAACTCATCCTATGGCGGCAAGATCCTATGCTACCTATATCTGTGTATCAGTTAAATATGGTCACCTATGGTATGTCTCTCTCACCCTTTTTAGCCATTCACACCCTCCAGCAGCTGGCCGTTGACGAGGGACATCGCTATTTGCTTGCGGCAAATGTCTCTTTGTGGATGATATTGTAACTGGAGCATCAACACTCGAAGAAGCTCCTCTGCTACGGGACCAGTTAGTGGATATATTGCGCTGTGGGGGATCCAAACTTCGGAAGTGGTGTAGTAATCATTCACATGTGTTGGACTCTGTGCCCATTACTCATCGTGAACAACCTTAAGCTGTAGAGCTTACAGGTGGGTCTGTGGTAAACATTCTTGGGTCGCACTGGAACCCTGAGGCTGATATATTTTCTTACAACTTGACTATCAATCAGGGTAAAGCTACCAAACGCTTTTTGCTATCTCAGATTGCTGGTATTTATGACTCGATGGTCTGGCTCTCCCCCATGTTTGTGTGGGCTTTTTTGGACTGAAAGGTTAGGTTGGGATGACATTTTGCAAAGAGATGGCAGCAATTCGTGGAGGTTCTACCGGAGGTACAATCTCTTCAACTTGCACGCTTTGTTTGAGTTGCACGGTTTCGCTGATGCTTTGGAACAAGCCTATGCAGCAGTTGTCTATTTGCGAGCTGTGGACACCAAAGAAAACGTGACTGTGAGTCTCATCATCGCTAAATCATGAGTTGCTCCCTTGAAGCAAATTTCTCTGCCCAGGTGAGAACTCTGTGATACTCATTTACTGGCAAAATTGCTTCATTATTGTCACACTTTCTTAACCCAATATGTAACAGTTTCTTGAAGCAAATTTCTCTGCCCAGGTGAGAACTCTGTGATACTCATTTACTGGCAAAATTGCTTCACTATTGTCACACTTTCTTAACCCAATATGTAACAGTTTCTTCTACTCATGCATGGTCTGATTCAAATGTGACCCTAGCTTGAATCAGAACACCCTCCTATAAACTAAAAACCTTTGTGGCGAATCATGTTGCCTAGATTCATGAATGTGTCCCCCCTCAATCCTGGAAGCATGTGCCCTCTACACTCAACCCATCAGATTGTGCTTCAAGTGGCATACTCCTTCAGTTACTTAGTTCTCATAGCCTTTGGTGGCATGGACCTCATTGGCTACCATTGCCTCCCACTGAATGGCCATTATCAAGTGATTGTCCCTTAATCCACGATGTCCCGGAACTCAAATCATCTCAATTGACTTAAGTGGCAGCTCATGATAACCCAGTAACCCTGCCGTTGTTTCAGCAAGTGTCTTCCTGGATTAGGCTTATTCGCATTGTGGCATATGTGAAGCGCTTCATTCAGCGGAACAATTTCATCTCGAGAAACGGAACAAGCAAACATCATAATTTGCAAATGTATCCAGCATGAATGCTTTGCAGAAGATTTGCATCGGATCCAGGAGCAGGAACCATGTTCTACAAGACTACAACGATTGGCACCGTTCTTGGATGAACATGGGGTGATCAGGGCAGGTGGGCGACTCACTCATGCTGACATAGGCTACTCTTCCAAGTATCCGATTTTGCTTCTCAAGAGCCACCCAGCTGTATCTGCCTTAGTCGACTATTTTCATTTAAAATATCTCCATGCTGCACCACAGCTTTTGCAATCCTTATTATCTCAAACATTTTGGATCATTTCAGCTCGATCCTTCATCAGGTGCAGAGTTTTTAAATGTTTGTGGTGTTTTTGTTACCGACCAACAAACCATTCCCCCCTGGTGAGTGATTTACCCTCAGCAAGTGTAAGTCCATCCAGAACCTTCCTCAACACTGGAATGGATAGTGCAGGACCCATTTCTATTCGCTCAAATCATTTAGGTCTGTTTCCCTCACAGAAGGCATACCTGTGTATATTTATTTGCCTTGCCACAAAAGCTGTACATATAGAAGTTACCACTGACTTAACTACTGATAGTATTGTAGCTGCCCTGACAAGGTTTGTGTCTAGGAACGATTGTGCTCGCACTTGTACTCTGATTCTGGCACAAATTTTGTTGGTTCTTCTTGGCTGCTAAACAAAGTTTTCATACATTTGATACAGTCTCCTGAGTTGTAAAATTTCGGCTTACTCAGTCTATAAGATTCCATTTTATGCCTCCAACCAGTCCTCACCAAGGGGGGTTGTGGGAGGCAGCGGTTAAGTCAACTAAGTATCATCTCCGTAGGGTTGTTGGTGAACAAATTCTAGTTTTGGAAGAATTGATTAACCTGTGTACCAGAGTTGAAGTGATTCTGAACTCTAGACCTCTTACACCAACTTCAGCCGACCCGTCCGACTTAACTGCCCTAACACCTGGCCACTTCCTCATTGGTGGTCCCATCGTGGCAGTGCCGGAGCCTGTAGAAATTGAAGAAAGTATCTGTATCACCAGGCGTGGAAGATGGTGTGCACCATGGCTACTCGGTTTTGGAACCGGTGGTATCGTGAGTACCTGCAGCAGCTACAACCCCGCAGCAAGTGGTGCGCTCAACAACCCGGACTCACCCCAGGAGATCTTGCACTTGTAGGCGAGGACCGTGCTCCTCCCCAGTGTTAGTGCTTGGCAAGAGTAACTAAGGTGCATCCTGGGTCGGATGGAGTTGTGAGAGTTGCAGATGTGTAGATGTGTAGATGTGCAGACTCCCAAGGGATTATTGACACGTTCGGTGCACAAACCTTATTGTCTTCCTATCTATCAGTAAGTCAACATGTAGCTTGTGTTATAATTTAGTTATAGTGATTTTGTTGAACTCTGGTCGAAGGTGATAATCATTAGGTATAGCTGGCTAGACCCTTTCTTCATTGACTCATTATCAAAATTTGATATTGTATGTACTCTTGAGACCGCATTTTCTGTATCAGTGGGCGGTATGTTTGATGAGTTCTTCTATGCTTGCCGGACACGAATTAATTCAACAAATAGTTCCGCGGCACCTTGTAAACAAAATAGTGTGAATGAAGATGACGTCTCGGAAAGTACTGTGATTTGTACTCGGTCCTCCGGTGTGGTTTTTTTATTTTCTCTTTGTTTAAGTGGTTGAACAGAGAACAGTGCTGTAAACAAAAGTGTTGCACTTGTGAGTTGGACAGAAACATTTATTGCCGAAAATGCTGTCACTGTACAGTTCAAACAGGATTCAAGTTAGCAACAGTATTAGTCACAGAACCACTCTTACAAACATTTTATGATGCCAAAGAAATTGTTATGCAAACTGATAGTAGCGAAGAAGGTATAGGCTGTGTTCTCCTTCAAAATAAGAAACCAGTGTGCTATGCTTCAAAGTCTCTTTTCTCAAGAGAAGTAAATTATGGACAAATCAATAACGAGTTTTTGGCAACCTTTGCTCGCAGAAAGTTTCACCAATGCATATACTGATGTGAGGTTGTTATTCAAACAAACGTCAACCATTGTTGTCAATAATGAAGAAAGACATTCACAAAATTCCGTCCAAAGGGCTCTAGTCCATCAAACTCAAGCTTAGTAATCCATAAGCTTAAGTTAGTGTATGTTCCAGGCTCAAAATTGTTTGTGGCCGATTCCCTGAGTAGGACTTGCTGAAAGACTGCTGTGGATGATGTCAGTGTTTCCCTCAATGAAGTATTGCATACAGTCAATATGTCAGATGAAAGAAAAATTATTTTTCAACAGGAAACCAAAACGGATTTAGTATTAGGAGAGCTGATAAAATAGTTTTTAGAAGGCAGGCCAAACTCTTGAACCAAAATGTGAGACGTTAAAATATACTGCATGGATACAGATATTGAAAATTACGTAGCCAAATGTAGCTCATGCGAACAATTTAGTGCAAGGAACCTAAAAGAATCTATGATCTTGCAGGAACCACACAGACTGTGCAGTTCCACAAAGTAGCGTGTGACATTTTAGAATTTGGAAGAGAAGCTGCACTTGGCTTTGAGCTGAGTTACCCATCTACCGATACATGAAATGATCCTCACAGTACAGAGTCAAGCAGTAACTGATCCCTCCACTTCTCCTAGTGCCAGCCACGAGACAGTAGTGTGTGACCCGCGACTAATGGGGGTCTGCGAAAGTTCCCATCTATCTTGTCGCATAATAGGAAACACTTTAATATTGCAAATACCAAAATGTTTTGAATGTAACTCTTGCAAAAATTCTTGTACAGTGCTGCTGGTATAGACACTCTGAGACGTCCTTATTATAAAGTAAGTTAATTTAATTTTGAAGAAAATGGTTTGAGTGCTTCATTGACTTGTACTGACCATCCTTCACTTACAAGTTGTGCAGCCCTTCCCAGTTCTGGGTTATTTTTGGTGGCCTTCCTAATTTCCTGTGATGTGACTTGTTAGAACTCAGAAGACCCAACCAACAGGTACAAGAACGAGAACTGCTCAGAATGCTCTGTAGACGGAAGTACAAGTCGTGACAACCCATCTGCATTACCATGGTTTTCTCCCTTAAGGGCACCATTCACCTCAGTTTTCACTGTATTTTTTTATTTTTATATTTGTACCACATATATTTTTTTCTTATTTTAGGCATAAGTTGTGATTAAATCTTCCTCTTAGGCAACTTGTGTATCTCTCATAGTTTTTGCATAGTGAGTCGTAAATGACAAAATTTGCACTTTACTGTTTTAAGTACGCCACTAAAACCAATTGATATACCAAACCGAAAAAATTCACTGTGTATAACAATGTTGTAGGCTCTTATTTGACGTATATAAAAACAAAAGATAAAAAATTTTTGTATTTAACAAAAAATGCCGAATTTTGAAATGAAAATTTTAAAATTTCAACAATTTTTTAAAAAAAATACAAGAATATATACATATATATTTTGTTTTAAATATGTCAAATCATAGCCTACAATATTGTTATAAGCTGTGAGTTTTTCAGTTTGGTATGTGAGTTGGTTTCAGTGGTGTACTTAAAACCGTAAAGTTCAAATTTTGACATTTACAACTCATTATGCAAAAACTATGAGAGATACACAAATTTCCTAAGAGGTAGAGTTAATCACAATTTATGCCTAAAATAAGGAAAAAAATATATGGTACAAATATAAAAATAAAAAAATACAGTGAAAACTCAGGTGAAGGGCACCCTTAACATACTGTACTGTGTAATAAAATTATTGAGTCACATCATTGCAACCTGTTTGCAGGCAGCTGTGAAGTTTCACAATGTTCTCCCAAAATGTGGACATTTGGTTGATAGTCTGTTACTAGAATAAACTTTCTACCGTAAAGGTACTGGGAAAATTTTTTTACTTAAAATATTAAAGACAATGCTTCCCGGTCAATCTGAGTATAAAATATTAAAGACAATGCTTCCCGGTCAATCTGAGTATACTGTTTTTCAGCTGACGGAAATGTTCTTTAAACAAATACAATGGGCTTCTCAATCCCACCAAGTTAAATATGGTTGATGACTGCATAACAGGATGTTTGACTGGTAACTCTGGGTAATAGTGTGCAATGACTTGTGAGGAGGAAATTAACTTTCTCAAGTAAACAAAAGCTTTCTCATAACTATCGGACCTATACCTAGGACTATCTTTCGGCAGTTATTCACGTAGGGGTGCCAAGACAGTGGGAAGGTTTGGCAAGATACCTGGAATAATAGTTTACGAATCCTAATCATGCCCTGTGTTGGGTTAAATCACTAGGACTTAGAGTTCTCAACAACTACCTAGCCAAAAAGGGAAGGGGAAGCCAAGGAGTCAAGGTCCCCATCCTGAAATAAAAGTCTCAAATGTGTAAATATAAACCTATTACTGTTTTAATTTATTATATATTTTATGTTTTCAACATTTAATTATTCAAATTTCCGTTAAAGACAAAATTTTGAATTTATTTTATACAGGGTGTATATTAATTCATGATACAACGCTTGAGGGCAGGTAGTACGAGCCAAAACAAGCACTTTTTAACTATAAACCCGTAGGCGGAAATGTACCGTCTTCGTAGGGGAGCGCAATGAAAACTCAGCTTAGGCAACCCCGCCGCACACCACCTGCTGACACGCTGTAGAGTGGAGTGTGCGCAGCA
>PNEQ01084970.1:0-18088 GCA_003012365.1 Medauroidea extradentata
GAATTCCGTTAAAAGCTGCGTGCAAACGTTCAATTCTGACACACAAAAACTACAAGGCAGATCGAATTAGTGCAATTTACATGTAGTCTTTAAAAGGGGTAAAATTGCAGTTCGCTTTCCACTTAGGTTCCTCTACAATATCAGCTGATATATCGTCGGTATACTGCCAAAAGTGATTAAGTCATAAATGCTATTTCGTCTAAAAACTGTATTAAATTGTACATATTTACAAAAATTTGGTATGTTACTACACTGTGACACAACAGTACGAAACGAACTTTAAACTTGGGCAATTGTTCGTGAACAACATATACATATTCCTAGCATTTTTATAATACTATCTCATTTTGACTTTGTCACTTTGGCAGTAAACCGACGATATATCATCTTCCTAATCTCAAGTTTGGGGCACCAAATACGTTTCCGCGAAACCTTTACCCACTAAAATTTTGTAATGTCAATAAAGTTAAAGTGAATATTTTGAAAATATATAATTGAGGGCACCGTCACCAATGGTTGTGCACAGGGTAAACAGATGTTTCTCATTCGGTTAACCTCTTACCTTAGGTGTCTGTAATTACCCCACAACGTCAAATAGGCAGGGCTATAAATAAGGCCCAGGCAAAGTCGTTGTTAGTGGCAGGGACAAACTTAAGACTGCTTTTCGCGTGGACAGCTATAGCTACTTATCCTGCTGCATAATTAGTTCAACTAGCCGCTTGGACATTCTAACACTTGATGACTGAAGTACCAATCTTGTGTACAAAGAAGTTTTTCAAATTAAAGTAAATATTATCAGTTACGAATAATACTCGCGAGCAAAGCCGCGGGGGACTGCTAGTTGAATATGAAACTCAAAAATATATTTGGTAAAAACTGTAATCTTTATAGTGTTAAAATATTGAAGACATTTTCCCATGATCATAAAATAATGAGCTGGCAGGTGAACAACACCCTTAAGGGCGCGGTTCACATCAGTTTTCAACGGCTTTTTATATTTTTATATTTATACCAGATATTTTTTTATACTTAAATTGTGACTAAATCATCCTCTTCGAAAATGGCTGTATCTCTCATAGTTTTCGCGTAATTAGTCCTAAACTTCAAAATTTGCACTTAACGGTTTTATGTACGCCACTAAAACCAACTGACATACCAAACCGAAAAAAATTCACAGTGTATAACAATCTTGTAATCTATGATTTGACACATATAAAAACAAAAATTAATACATTTTTGTATTTAAAAAAATCATTTTAAATTTTCTAATTTTCATTTTAAAATTCAGCAATTTTTATTACATACAAACATATTTTATTTTTCGTTTTTATATGTCATTTTATAGCCTATAACTTTGTTATACACTGTGAATTTTTCGGTTTGGTAAGTCAGATGGTTTTAGTGGCGTACATAAAACCGTAAAGTGCAAATTTTGACGTTTACGTCTTATTACGCGAAAACTATGCGAGATACAACCATTTTCGAAGAGGAAGATTTAGTCACAAATTATGTCTAAAATAAGAAAAAAATATCCGGTACAAATATAAAAATAAAAAAAAGACGCTGAAAACTGAGGTGAACTGCGCCCTTAAGGTGTAGTAGACAATTTTATTGTATTTACAGTTTTTGAGCCATAACATTTATTCAAACTGTATTATCAAAATGTTCTTTTCGACAAAGCGTAGGATCCATTCTAGGGAAACTGCTTGACATAAATAGTACTGGAATATTTCATTACTCTTAATGCCAAGCAGTTTACCAACAATGTATCATATGCTTTGTCGAAGAGAATATTTTGATAATATAGTTTGAATAAATGTTTCGGCCCAAAAACTGTAAATTATAATAAAATGGTGTAACACTCCACCTTAAACGTTAGTCTACGACGCTTCTTAGCGGCGACACGAAGCACGCATAGTGATACATTACAGCCTCTGCGTGGAGAGCGAGCCATCATCATCTCGGGCAGACACCTGCGACCACGTACCGGTACTAAGGATGTGGAAGAGGCGCAAAGAAGAGGGAGGGGGGAGTGGTTACGGTAAAACTAGCAGAGGGTTGGTGTATGGAAGGGGGTTTACTCAGAGAGGGCAAGAAATGGATAGCGGCTGCCACAAATTTCCTCCCCAACCCCCGACCATCCTTACCAACCAACCCTCTCCTCTCACGATCTTCTGCTCGAAATAACTCACCTTCGATCCCTCGGCTCGGGCGATATTGCAACTCGAGGCCCCCCTTCAGATAAATTCCGCAGAGCAGTGTATTATTAGCGGCGTAGATCAAACCGGAAGTTACGACCCTGTGCGAGTTATTTATTAAGTAAATACTGCGTGCGGATTATCTGCACACCGGCCCGTACTCTTTCACAAAGTCATTAGTTTCGTTGTCCTGCCTTACTGTACAACTGCGCATATGACGATCCGATCAAAGTGACTATACCAGACAATTAAGTTATTCCTAGCAGTCTAGAGACATAAATTTTACGTTTTACAGTCTAGCAAAAAAATTCAAATATTTTAATTTAAATAGTCTTAGTCCACCTATACTCTGTTACATATAAGTTTGGACAAATTTAACAGCAACTTATGGGCAATAATATTTAATATTTGTTTTATTCGTTGCACAATGCAAGACACTTTTAGCTCTAAAATGAACCTGAGATGTCCATTTCAGCATTTGTACTGCCAAATTTTTCTTGTGTATTGACAGAAATAACAAAATATTACAAATTATTGCCCATAAGTTGCTGTCAAATTTATTCTAACTTATATGAAATTAAGTATAACATCAAAGCCTTGATTCCCTTGCGGTACCATTTACTTTATACGGTTTGGTCGCTAGTAAAATGTTAAACTTAAAATTAACGTTCCAGAAAAATATTTGAAACCTTTCATTTTCTCGGGACGTCAGAAGACGACGTCAATCGAACATCCTTACTAATTAACAATTGCCTGGGAAGCTATGCTGTAGGAAATTCATACTTCCAAATAATAATTACCATAAATAACGTCAAACGACAGAAAACCCGGGCTTTGAAATAATTATATTTTTCATAACAGGAAAAAATTTATATGAAATTGTAATATTTTTATGTGTGTGTTTGTGTGTATGCGTGAGCCGGAAGATGAGATGCTATCAAGTTATTGTAACAGTTTATATTTTCTGAGTCTATCAACTGTGAGCAAATATTTATGTAATTGAATACGGGCTTCCGTTATTTAGAATTAATCGCAACTAAATTAAAGTTCGTCAGGGCTGCAATATGGGATAAATATTTGTTTTAAATGCTTCGCTCGTCAACAGCCACGCCTGTTTACAGTATATGTATGTAACTGTAATGGAAACCTTTGTTGGAGAAAGAGGGGCCACGGTGGCCGAATTGTCAGACCATTCGCCAAACGCGATCCGGGTTCGATTCGCGTAAGGGTCAGTTCCCAGATTTTCGCATGGGGGAATCGGGCCGAACGATGCCGTTGGTCGGCGGGTTTTCTCCCCATTTCCTGCCCATTAATTTTATCCTCACCCAATGTCACCCCTCACCATCGCTTAAGACGGCGTGGTACATAATTCAACGCTGAAAGCATTAATCTATAACTGTAGGTTTCTTGAGCCCGTTTACGAAAATTAAACAATAGCAATCCTCGACAACAGTTTTAGCCAACGTTTTAAACAAAATTGTGTCCAGTGTTACGAACTTCTGAGGCACAGTCTATGACGTCGGAACCTCATGCATTTAACTGTGGCGCAAGAGATCACGCGTAACGAATTAGTAATTTTGGAAAAATATTTACTTATAAAGTCGGCAAATACCACTATCTAGGATTGTCATTGAGCATTTTATACACATTGGCTTCGAAAAAAGCGTAGAAATCAATTGATGTTATCAGCGTTTATGTATCTGCTATTCACTCTTAAGGCTCGGTTCAGTCGCCATATTGACTTTTATTATTATTTTTTCGCTTTTTTGAAATTCTAATAAGAAAAATGTAAAATATGCGACTATACCGCAAATTTTGTTTACCTCTGCGTGGCAAATTATTTTATGTTCATAATTTGCCCGACTGATTGCGACCTAACTGTACATTACTAGCTCTATTGCCATGCATGTTTTGTAGCTCAAGGTAAACATAATTTGCTGTATAGTCGCCGATTTTAACATTTTTTTTCTTTTCAGGGTTCCAAATAAATGCGAAAAATAATAAAATTCAATATGGCGACTGAAACTGAGCCTTGAGGTATCGATGTTATGTGCTGACCAAAATATCTCACTAACGCGGAGAAAGAGCGAACCTTACAAAATAGTAAGCGGAAGAGGCTACGTATAAAATTGATTCCAAAAACAAAAGCCTGAGTGGAGTTGTGCCGTGGAGAGGAATAACGAAAACGAAAAAAAATAAATAAATAAATCATATACACATACAGCACGGCACGAATAATTACGTGGACGGCGCGCGGTTGTTGCGCGAGTGAAGTAGAGTGGGCGCGCGACAGGGTTCGAAACAAACAAACCTTACCGAGGCTAACACGTTTGTACACCTTTCTGTCTGCATAATTAAGCGCTTGCGACGGGTTAACACTGGACCAGAGAGGGTCGGCGGTGCTAACAAAACAGCCAGCAGCAGGCCTAAACTACACACGCTGCAGCCCTCGTCGCCCGTCCAACATTCGCTCACTTTCCACGCCCTCGTCCACGACACGGTGGCAATCACGCTAACAAGCGAACATACGCGCCAAGCATGATTTTACGTGTGTGAGAACTTTTTATCAGCGCTTAAGAGGACTGTCGTGTCACGCGAATACTTTTTTGCGCGAAACCGTCGAACTTATTCTTATCGTAGTTAGCTATGAAAAGAACACCCACTTGAAACTACGTATGCCACTTTTTGAAAATTCAGTATGCTTGTTAGTAACATGATTTTTGGGCCTCTGGAAATGGCTAAAAACGTTTTTTTAGACTGCTGTAACTCTGAAAATACGACCTGAATCCGTACATTGCAAAATGAGGTGCGTGCATTGGTCTTAACTTCATACTATGCACCCAAATTATCACGTTTTTAGTCGTGAAAATAAACAAACATGAACCGAAATATATTTTTTGCTGACGAATGATACATTATTTTTTAAAACGCATCCACAGTATTGTGCACATTGACTCGAAATTTTTCAAAGCTTTTGGTTAAAAAAAAATATTTGAGTTATTATAACCAGTCTGAAAAAAAACTCAGGACAAGCTATAAACATCGAGGTCTTTAACTCTGGAGAGGGGTGACATGAGGTGAGTATGGAGCAGAGCCGGAATGAATGAGCGGGGGAAAATGGAGATCCCCAGTAAACCCGCCAACCAAAGGCATCGTCCGGCACGATTCCCACATGCGAAAATCCGGGGACCGACCCCACAGGGAATCGAACCGGCATCGTCTTGGTGACTTTACGTGTGGGTTATTTGAACTTTCATAACCACACGTGTCCTCTTAAAAAGCAAAATAAAAAAAAACACATTAGTTGCAGTGGTAAAGCAAATTAAATATGGCAGGTTTTATTGTTGTACGTGTTTGTAACTACTTCCATATTGGATTTCTTAATTTTTTGCCTTTATTAAGTCCTAAGAAGATAAATTTGGCTTGCGCGACTATTGTTAAAATTCAGTTTTCTTTCTTCTATACAAGAAGAATTGCTTTTGAACTTTTAAATTGTGTTTAGGTTGCAAACTTCTTGGCAATATTTTTTTTATTCTTAATTTTTATGACCGATTTTCTCAACTGTCGTGCTGGTACTATAGAGCAAGGTACAATTCAATTGCGCTATAATTGAAATCGACACTTTTTTCTCCTTCAGAATTTCAAGGAAGCTATAGTTACAATATTCCAATATGGGTGCTAAATCGAACCTTAGTAAATTCGCTTATTATTAAATAAAAAAACAGTTATGTTTGGCCCTAAATGAATACTATTTGCAGTATATGCCATGCTTTAAAGTTTATCAAACGTGTAAGATGTAATACTTCGTAATTCTACGTCATCCAATAGATAGTAGATGCTGTGATGTTGCTTTCAGTGCAAAATTACACTAAGGTGGAGATATCTAGTTTAGAACGGAAACACAAATTTCCACCTGATTTTTTTAATTTGACATGTAATTTTATAAATAAACCTGACTAAATATTCGTGTGCAACTAACAAACTTACATAGAATATATATATTTTAAATTATATTCGGATTCTTAGTGTACACCGCTGGTCTGGAAAGATTTCTCCCTTCATTTATACGTCAATTTAATTATTACTAATAACCGTCCCTTCCACCATTCTCTCTTTCTGTCTCTTCATTACTTTTAACGGATGACATAAGCCCAATGCTGACCAAGTCTCCACACTAAAGGTTTGGAAACAAGTATCCGTTAGTCAAATAAATAATAAATACCGTTAATTTTACGAGTAAAACTCTCGAAGATGTGAAAAGCATGGTCGCGGGGCTCTTTAATGTTGTTTGTTTATATATATGTTCTATCGTAAACGGAATTTTATATTATACGGAATTTTATATTATACAACCGTAACATAGACGGGTTAAAAAAATATATTTCTTACGAGTTACCAAACATTCTCTCAAAGCAAAAAAATATTACAACAACCAGAACTTAATGCATAATTTCTGGTTTTAAAGAATTTAGACTACAAGGTTTTACAATATTTATTACATGCACATTTATCGTATTCGAAAAAAACAACAATGTTCAAAATCATTTTTAAAGACTAAAATCTGTAGTTAACACTCTCCAGAAAAAAAATTTATGTATGAGAGATTCATAAATCCATAACATCTTATATGTTTGTGACATAAGAAGCTGCTCGCCATTTCAGAGTCCTAAGGTAATCTTACATATAAAAATGAATTTTTGTCTGTTTTATTTTCTACGTGATCCTCTATAATTCATCCGGGTATGATGAAACTTTTGTGAGCTATTGTGCGTGTGCCCGTGAAGGTTTCTGCCGAAAATAAATTGGGGGTGGGGGAAAACGGCATAGAGCTTGCAGAACGAGGTGCCCGAAAAATTCAGTGGGCGTTGCAACGCATTCCGGGACAGCTAGTATCCTATAATTTGTAAGCGCGTGCACCGTACAACATTCTGAAGCACTGATAGCTGAATTACCACCAAGGTCATGTGTAAATCAAAATTTCAAGGTGTGTAACTAATTTGACTAGAGCTAAACGTGTTTTGTACGTAAGAAACCTGTTAACACCTGTTTATAAATTGAATTTTTCTTACATAAGCGTCATATACGCTGATCCTTAAAATTTTAAGCGACAAATTTACTCTGTTTTTATTCATATGAAAAAAGTACAGAGAAAGTGTCTAAATACTTCTCCGAAAAGGAAACTAATGAAAACCAATCTAAGTGAAATAAAAATGCATTACGTGTTCCCGCCACCTTTCGAGGTCACAATCTGGCTGGGGGAAGGTCGTGCTGAATGCGTATGGAAAGGTACGATCGAGCGGATGACTGGAATACTCTATCGTCAATGAAATCTGAACTACTTGAGATTTTTTGCCGAGTAGATATTTTATCAGCTGTTGTTTATTTATTTAGTACTATGCGGTAGTAAGTTTTACTTTCGAGTGATAAACTAAAAACTGTTTTTATAATAATAAGGACTTGAAATTACAAAATATACAAAATAGGAAAACTGTTCTTTTTAGAATATTTAATATGATAATATCTAGGACTCTATGATAACCGAAATTCAAATACATTAAATTTCATTTGAAAATAATTTTAACATCCGTTGGCCTCTCGCGAAGAGATTTTCGGTAGTTCAGATTTTATTTACGATTGAGTATTCCAGTATTTCGCTCGACATCGTACGTTTCCATTCACTTGAAGGTTGGGTCGGCTTCTAGATTAGTGATACGTGCCTGTCGCCCGTCCAGCATGGATAATGAAGGAGTGCAGATTATAGTGGAGCAGCGACGTAATGAGAAAGGCGGGTTAAACAGGAACTCCTCGAGAAAACCTGCCGGTCAGTAGAAACGTCCGTCACGTTTCCCACATACAAAAAATCCGGGATCGAACCCGGATCGCCTAGGTGGGAGACGACCAATGCGGCCTCGAAAACCGACGTAACGAAAACAGAAAAAATCTTACAATTCACGAGATAGAGTTCCAACAGCTAGTAAACGATTGCTTCTCACCCAAGTGGTTCGATTACTTCTCAGGCCACACTGATTTCGGTTTTCCAGGGGTTTACGAAATCACACCTGACAAACACTGTAGTAGTTTCTTAATACAAACACTTGCCGATTAATTTCCCCTATGCCTACCTCTCTCAACGGAGTGATTTTTGTCGACACTTAAAACACCAAATTGATAAATAACTCAGTAATAAAAATATTCATTTTTGTATCAAAATGATTTAATAGCACGTCAGATAATTCAATTTCAGTGATAGACCACTTTCTGGTAGTTAAACATTGTACCACGTATAATTTAAGGAGCCCAAGGAAGTTCCTAGATTATTGCATTCTTAAATTTCTTCAGTTGTGTGGAGGCAGTGTTGATACTCCTTATTAACACTAGTAATTCAGTTTTATTTTGCACCAAATATCAACCAATTATGTTTAAAATGTTATAACTTTCCGTGTCTCATCTAATTTCTTCGTTATATGTTTCGAATTCATTCATGCTTAAATTTCTAAGGGAAGCTTAAATTTATTTTAATGTCCCGTGTTATTAATGTTCATTTGTTTGGTTATCGCAGCAACGAGCGCGCAGTGTCATACTGAGTCATAGTTTTAGAATTACTGGCCCTTGACAACCGCCTGCATTCTAACCTTACTGACAACGCCACTATAAATTTAGTGCTGTTTAAAATTGTAATATACCATTGTACTCTTAGTGTCCCTATTGGCTAGGTCACGGACGTGCTGATAGTAGTTCCATTCACTACAATTTCAAAACAGTGCCACACTACCAGTAGCACCAGTGGTTACCTCAAGAACAAGTTCAGTCGATGTAAGTATAATTTTTCACTTTCAGTGTTCAGACCACGATATTAGTTACACATGTCAGGACAATAGCTAGCGTTCAATATTATTGAGTAAACATCTTTATCACTGACAGTGTCACTAGTGCAGTGGTGTTTCAATATTGCCATAAACCGTCGTATTACTACTGTCCCTAGAGGCTCCGAAACGAAGTTATTTCTCACAATTCCATATACCACAATGCACTACAGTATATGATGTGTCAATCATTAATATGAGGGTAGTTTTCCAGCAACACCAGTTTCCAAACATGTTGTTTTATGGCCGTGTATCCGGCAACGTTAATCTCCCGTTCACGGAGGTAAGAATTGTTATGATAAGGTTCGTTGGGACGTAGTTGAAACCGTTGTTTTAAGCATCATGGTGGAATCACATAGGAGCGACAGAGTCGACATGAAAAACAAAAGATATCCGCCAATCAGCACCTAGGTTTCTGTGACGTCAGCTCGACAGAAACGGCGGACGCAATGCAAATTCCAAATAGAAATTATATCGTTTTTATTCGAGTAGGTGTTTTACTTTAAATAAAAAATTAATGAATCTGGTGAGTTGATAGTAAATTGCGTTTATTTATTATAGAGATATTTTCGTTTGTTCACGTAAGCAACCGAAAACCATTTCAGCAAACGTGTAATTGTGCCTTTATTTCCACATTTTGGAATGCTAGTGGGTATTTAAAATATATTACAAATAAACGAAAAAAAACTGAAATTAATGTAGACATATATGGCTGCCGTTTGTATGCAGTGGTATAAGTATTTGCCGCGCAGCAGCTAAAGTGGTGTTTGCAATAACGAGAATTTTTAATGTCGCACCGCTTTTGCCTCACTTTGTCGCCTATGTGATTCCACCATCAAATACTGTAGAAGGACAATAAAGGAAAGTTATAAGAATGAGACGTGCTATTTAATTCCAGTTCACTTCGATGTGAGTGATGTTCCTTCTGAACTAGCACATTGCTCTTTAGGTAGGCTGCTTCAAGTTTTGTAATTTGTTATTTGTAAATTGAAACGGAATCGTGATTTTACAATATAGACATGCTCTTTTAGTTATTTTTTTTGACACGTTAAAAATTATCATACTTATAAAATACTAGCGAACCGGGTAGCACTAATTTTACGAAAAAGTGAAGTCCATACATTGACATGCCGTTTACTACCAAGTCTCGATCCTACTTAATTAATTTAGTATTATTAACTGTTATTATTAATTAAATTTGTAAGGAAAGTATGAAACAAAATTGACAAAAAAGCAAAAAAAAAAAAAAAACATTTATGTTGATCTGATCGCTACCAAACTTCACAGGATCACCCGCTGGGCTAATCTGAAGATTGTCTGAAAATTTCATCAAAATCGCTCCAGCCGTTTTGGGGTTCATAGGGAACATACATACATACATATATATGTATATGTATGTAAGTTAGCCAAAGAGAATTTAAGTCCGTAAATTCATAACCGCCTTATAAAATATGAGATATAAGAATGAGAATGTTGCTAGTGTTCCCAGTTCACGCCGTTGCGTTGGTAACACTCGTTACGAGGAAAACACGACTCCCGCTTTAACAATGCTAGCAAGCAGTAGTATCACATATTGTCCTTTTACGATATTTTCCACCATCACATTATGGCGCTGATGCATTTTGAGGTTGTAAAGGTTTGTTGTCATTCACCTTCAAAGGTAAACAACATCTTAGATATGTATTCAAATTAGTTACGTAACTTACAACATTGATGAACTACTGATTTGCCTGGATCATGAGCTTATTTACAAAATTATACATTGCGACAGGTTAACAAATACGGGATCACCATATTGGCACGCCTGAAAAGGTGGCGTCATGTTGTATTTCGATACACTTGGGCCACCCACGTGATCCGACAGACATTTGACTGAATTTTAGTTATCGATTGCTTAGAAATTTGCCAAAATTAATAACGTATAGCATTCTAGTTCCAGTCTACAAGATCAACGTTATTATGTGAAGTCGGCCTTAGATTATTTTTACTAACTTTAAAATTTGACGTGTATGGATGTGAATCGGGACCACTTAAAATGGCGAAGAACATGCGAACGTATACGTCAGGCACAGAGAAGGGTCTAATGATCTGCAGAAGGTGTATTTAAATTAGTTTGGATTGCACTGCTGCGTATGATTAAGTGTTATATCCAGTACAGAACGCTAAGCTTCTTTATGGTTATGAGGTCGATGAATAGTTTTAAGACGTTGTACGTTTTCACCGGATATGACGTCGCGACGAGTAAGGTCAACACGGTGCGTGTTAGATGAAGAATTTCGGAAGTTTACGATGGCATAACAACTCTTAAAATACACATACTTCATTACGCACATTAATTCCAACCTCGTTACCCACTGCATGTTACTGGATGCTAAATAATCAAGTATACAACACATTCATCCAAGGGCAACTTAAAGAGTTTGTCATATAGTTCTGCAGATATTTCGAAAATAATATTTTTATTGCTATCTAATACTCATATCAAAATTTTGCTCCACAGTTTTGACATCAATATATCATAATTTGTAGCTGAAATATTTTGTAGCAATATACCGAACGGTTTTTTAATTTTCGTCACCCAAAATACCACGTTTTTTGTCGTGAAAATAAGCCAAAATTAAGAACAAAAATGTTGTATATCGAATCGTACATTGTTTTTGAAAACGCATCCACAACATTTGTGCATCGTGTGCCTGTACATTGTCACAAAATTTTTCAAAGTTTTGATCGAAAAAGATTTGAGTTATTGGCACCAGTCTGTAAAAAACTAAGGAACAACCCCTTAAGGGGTATGGAAATATACGATATCGAGCCGAAGACTGGAATGCTCAGTCGTCTATGAAATCTGAACTACTCATGAAAATTCAATGAGATTTTTTTGTCGAGTAGATATTTTATCAGCGGACGTTTATAAAATGAAAATCCGTATTTTGTATAGTTTTTATTGTGATATCTTGGACTCTGTAATAACCGAATTAAAAAAAATATTGGCGTTTTTATTTGGAAATAAATTTACTCTCTGAAAATCTCTGCGCGAGTGATCCCTGAAATGTGTTGAAACATTTGTCGTTTTAACATTATAAAACTAACATAAATTGTATTATTAATGCATGCATATCAAAAGCTTTTAAACGTTTTGCCAGTGGGCGTAAAATTTCACCTCTCTATATGATGTTTACCTTTTGTTTAAGTCCAAACTCATTTGCTTACATTACAGTTAACGGTTAGTAAAATTGGAAAGCAGTTGACAAAAGCTTCTACTCGTCCCGTAGCACGGATAGTGCTGTGCGAAGTTATTGCGACAGAGTACGTTTACATACACAGACAATTTCCCGGTTCAGAAACGGACGGTTGCAACACTTGAGCAATTTAATCACCAACCATCCCGCTCGCTTATAATTGCAAGCACTCCATCAGCGTAAATTAAAAGCACCAGCCTCCGATTTGCAAACAGTCCAAACGATACACGACAGACATTTGAAGCTCAGTGGCGTCAACTTTTTATTGAGATTCCCTCGACATCCAACTTCATTAATGTGATAGTCCAAACAAGTGACCTGGGAGCATTAAAAACGCTGAAACATAAACAGTAATTTAAAAAAAAAAAACTTAATTTAAAGAAGTCTAGGTAACCGGACCTAGTTGTGGTAGCAAAACACGAAAGATTTATTAGTGTTATTCTGGTATCACTGTTTGTTATTCTCACTTCCATTAATTAAAACAATTTGTTGTGAAACTCAAAGAAACAAACCTTTTGACTACATATATACTAACCCTGCGACCCGTATTCCATTTGAGTCCTGTACACCACAAAATAAGTTTCGACAAATTTCAGAAAAATATCGAACTCTAATTACAATTGTAAATACTATAATGTTAGACTATGTAATAACAAATAATATCTTGTTACGGCAGATAAAAATAAATAAGTCTTCGTGCTTAGTGTAGAAACAGAACATTTTCATTAATTGCGGTTTAATAATTACAATCCGGTTACGCATTGCTAGAGACATGAACTTTTCGCGAAAAGAAATTTGCCTCACTTTGTGTCAGTGACTTGTGTGCACGTCTGCAGACTTGCTTCACGGTCAGATATTGGATGTTTTGACATTCGTGTGTCGTGGGGTTTTACACGCAAATCACAGACGTGTGGTGTTACAGTAACCTTATTGTGATTGGTATAGTCAAATGAGAAACGTCACAGTTCAAAGGCACGCTGCCAATATATGTGAAGCAGAACTGCAGACTTGCACATAAGGCACTGGAACAAAGTGGGGCAAAATTCTTTTCGCGAAAAGTTCATGTCTCTACGCATTGCTACTGATCGTAATTACCTTCCCTTTACTATTCACATTAATAATAATATTCTCTGAATGATTTCTTATTTTGTTTATTATATTTAATTTTGAAATAAACGTATTTATTCTGTATGAAATTCATTTCTTTTAAAACAATATTATTGGTATCAAACAAACTAATTTAGATAGGAAAACTTCGACAGCTAATTGTCAGTATTTGTATTCATAATAAAATGTTTTCCGGCAACTTTGAGTTCATTTCACTAAAAATTAAGTACATTACAAGCAACACAAGAATTTTTTAAAAGTGTTTTAAAAACACCGCTTGTTTGGAATATGTCATCCTGTGTTCTTTATATCCATACATTCATTTAATGTAGGCATTGCTGCATTATATATGCTTGAAGTCTAAATAGTAGTAGACTAGAAAATACGGTATTAGTTTCTACAATACTGCTACCGAAATATACATGTGTAAGATCCGCACGTCTATCGTTGTTAAAAAGGTCGTATGAAGGTTAAAAGAGGTAAAATGTCTGCCAACTTCAAAACGTTCTGTCCAATGTTAGCGAGCGTTGGTGCTGGTACTTAAGACTTATTAAAATTTACTGAAACAGTAGCTGCTGAAGTACGCTGGTTGTTGCTTTAAACTGAAAGGAGCGTTCAGAACAATCAAGCGTAATAAACTGTCTAAAACGGTTGTATTTACCGCGAGCATTTTTAAAATTTTTTTGTATAGGCCAGTTTCGCACCGTGAATAATTGACAGTTCTAATGCATGCCTGTATTACAGTAGTAAAATATTTAGACTCAGAATTATAGACTATAATTTTATATTTTTCAAATAGCAGTTTTCATTTTCCGCAAAAGTCGCTTAAGGGTGTACAGTTAGCAAAAGCCGTAATAATATATTTGTACGTTTTAGTATTAGTTTTATACACGTTACTTGACTGTATTTTCCACTTTTTTGAAAAATTTTTTACCTCTCATAGCCTTCCCATTGCGGCATGCTAAATTCAAAATGTGCAAGTGACAGGAACATATAAACTACAGCAACCAACTAACTGACTTACTTGAATGAAACAAATATTCAAACTGAACTTATATATTAAAAGTCATATGCCGAAAGATTTAAAAACACACGGTGAAATCTTTGTAATATAAAAAAGTTGCCATAAACGAAGATAATTGCCATTGTTGTCAGATTTTTTTTAATGTAAGAAAATTTCCATGCGTGTTTTAATTCTTTAGCACAAGACCCTTAACATTTAGGTTCAGCGCTAATTATTTCAATCGATTAAGTTAGTTGGTTTTTGTTGTTTCTATACACTCGTAAATTGAACATTTTCATTCTGACGTGCCGTTATCGGAAGGCTATGAGAGATAAAAAAACTTTACAAGTGGAAAATTAAGTAACAAGAAACGTTTATAAATCAAACATACAAATTTTAAATTACACATTTTTGCCACGTGAACTCCCTTCAGAGACAAACTATCCGGTAAAGAAAGAATTCTTGTTTCGTAAAATGTTAACTACGATAACTTTACAAAATTACTTTCCCTAATGACCAAACAAAAAAATTCATGCCAATTAGGGATTCCAATTTGAGGGCAGTTAAAATTGTATTCAAAAAAATTTAACTGCGTAATCCAAACACACAATTCAATTTTAGTTTAACCTCTTAATACGCTGTAATTAATCACAAAAACCAACTGTGACTAAAATTTTATTTTCATTTATAAAAATTATAATTACAAAATTAAAATTAAAATGCAAATTTTACTAACCGCATAATCTTTCCAAATGCCTGTTAAATGAAAAACATATTTTATACTGTTAGTCATTCACTATTCTTAAATTGTAATTATTTCGTTCATAAAAATATAATATCAGTTTCGTTGGCTACTGTTTCGTTTTAAAACGAAATTACACCATTATGCTATCGTTGTAAAGTTATATTCGGCGTTAACAGAATAATTTGTACACGAATATATTCTACCCTCGTTCATAAAAATATCGTGGTTAGCGTCAGCGCACTAAGAAAATAAGTACTATATTTAAACACATTATCCCCGTCTTATCTTATTTATGATTTCCTACAATATGGTGTGACCCAGTTTGCTTAAAGTGTTGCACAAGCAGGTTAGCAAGTCGGAATGTTGTTTACTGAATGCCACCAAAATGCTAAAAAGGCTGAGAAAAATTGTGAGATGAGTACTCAATAAATCTTTCTTTTTTTTTAGTTAAGGTGGGGTTTTTAACAATGCAGCAGGAGAATGTTTACAGGTTAACATAACAACATATTTTTATTCAAGTAGACTGTACCTCTCTTTGACTGTGAGGCATTTAGAAACAGTAACACAAAATAACTGACTACCTGATGATGGCAGCTGCAACGACTGCCAAAACGTCGCAAGACAATCTTCAGACGCGGCTCACACCCACAAGCCAAGAAAATGCAGACAACGGCCGCGAAAGTCTGCGATCTATTTTAGTTACACAAACATTTGTACGAGGGCAAATAGATTTATCGGCAATAACCTTTTATAAAAAATAACCAACATATTATTCGTTCGAAGTGATCTTACGAAACCATATAACACAAAAATTAAGAATGTGAAGATGGGAATCGAAACCAAGTCACTGCGAATAAGTGTCCAACTTAATACCGCTGGGCCACCTCACTTGACATTCACGTCATAAAATTTGTTTTGTTATTTTTAATAACACCAGTAAATAAAATATTTTACTGACGGCATCAAATAATATTATCATGAGGCATAAATTAAAATAATAACATTTTGGTTCTTAGTTATTATGAATTATTATAATCTGACATCTGCCCTTGAAATAACAGATAATTTACATTCCGGCTCCTTACACTCTAAATAAGAATGAGTGAATATTCACAGATTATCCGTCGTTTTCACAAATTTCAGATGGAGCAAATTCAACTAAATGAAAATGTTAAAATCCACTAGGAAATATGAATATTCACTGATCCGTTGTATAGCACCAACATTGCAAAAGTGAATCAGAAAATATTTAATGATCTTGCAGTGGTATTTCACTGAATCTGTTGTTGAAACTTCTTCATCTTGAATCTGTGAAAATCACTAGCAAATCTGTGAATATTCACTAATTATGATTTAGAGTGTAAATATTTACTTTTAACGAGACATCAAAAAATTCGAACAGTGGAAAAAACAGAGCTTTACCATGGTGACTATACACTAAAACATAATAATCATACCATGCATGCTTCATGCCTTGCTTAATCCAACCTATGGAATGGAAACGAAAGGGGAATTATCTAGCACTGTTTTTTTTCCTTCTTCCCAAATCAATTTGAGAGTGACGGAAAAAGCTCGCGTCTATTTCAGAAACATCTATTAACGAGCTTCGGAATAGCGTGCATCGAATTAGCACTAAATTCACTGTCACCAGTTAGTGGTGACGTCATACGAAACGAATCCGCCGAAATGCATTGCAGTTCAAACTGGATTCACGCAAAAGGCACTGCACGCATTTTATCTGTAGAGTTCTAGGTTTTTCTTGTCGTACCTATGCAATGTACGAGAATTTTAAATGTATGGATAGAAGCAATACACACACATATAAGTACGTATATATACATAATGTTTATTATATATGTTATAAATATTGGTAAAATCACGATCTCGCCGTACTTGTATTAAATATTTAGACTTTGATGTCGTTTAAAGTTCATTTATGTGACTACAAATCCACCGTATTCAGAAATGTCCAACATTCTAAGTGACATAATAGCATGACTTATTAATAATACGTTAAGTAACATCAAATAAAAACTACTGTATTTAACTAACCGATAATAATAAAGAGTCAATTTAATATTATTAACTCCCTTATCAAAAAGTTAACCAAAATGTGTGTTCAATAAATTCCATTTTACTTTGCAAAACCAAAGTATTGAATATTTGTCGTGAAATAGTATTATTTTGGTAATCACTCATATCTCATATACATAGAATACACCTTGTAAGAACACACACTAATTCCAGAAATAATAAACTTAAGTTTTTATCTTATAAATTAATTACATTAATCTAAATATGTGTACCGAAAGTATAGAGTACTAGGTCTATTAAAAGTAAGGCATCTATATAAGTGTGTCTTAATGTACACACAAAATATATCAGAAGTGTTTTTACAAAATTGGAGGGTGGATTTCTGTCAACTAAATAAGAATATAAGTCTTTAAAAACATGGGTCCGTAAATCCTTAGTTGTTGAGTTATTAACGAAAATTGGTTTGATCGGTTGCAAGGTAGCAGGTGGTAAAATTAATGTTGTTAGATAATTTAATTATGTTATGGACACAAGTAAGCTGATGTCTTCATTTGTACTCTTCATAGCGGATGTGGGGATAATCGAAAGGACGTGACAGTGCGTGATCTGACATGTGTATCAGTGTGAGGAAGCTAGAGGATGTAATATAAAACATTTACAAAAAGGCCACTGTCACGCTGTAGACCTTAAACCTATTCTGTTAAGGGCGTTCAAGTGGGGAAAAATTCATAATTTTATATTTGTATAAAATAGTGTTAGTTTTGTAGACATTACTTAAGAGTACATTAACGTCTAACGGAAAAAAATTAGCTCATCTAGTTTTCCCGTAATGTCACTTCAAAGTCAAAATTTGCATATTTTTACTTCATACAAAACTTGAAAACCAGTAAATATAATGA
>PNEQ01084971.1:0-18086 GCA_003012365.1 Medauroidea extradentata
GTGACACAGGAGTAATTGTGTGCATAACTAATTGTGTTGTGAGAGTTCTAGTTGTTTACTGTTTTGTGTATTTCGTAGCTTTGTGAGCTATTAAATCCAGTACTTAATTTAACTCTTTTATTTGTAATTATAGACCTCTATCCCAAAGAACTCATGGGAATTGCCCACATATAAAGTTTGTGCTCTCAAACTTGTAACAGTACAGTCTCGACTGTATGTAAGTTGATATATGTCGTCTAGATGCCAGAAACTGTCAATTGACCCACGAAGTAATTAAACATTTTATAATGAAAATGAATATCCATTACATGTTCCCGCCTTCGGAATGAGAAAAGGTAGGGGTGAATGTTGGGTCGGCTGCTCGACTAGCCAATCATGCCTGTCGCCAGTCCGGCTCTAGGAATGTATGAGGTGAGATGAGTGTGGATCAGCGACGGAATGAGAGAGGCGGAGGAAATGGGTGTTCCCAGAGAAAACTCGCCAGCCAATGGCAACGCCCGCCACGGTTCCGACCTGCGAAAAACCCGGGTCCGAACCATGGAGGTAATAGTGGATGGAGTGGCATCCGCCGTACATCGCCAGGGTAGTCATGTGAAGCATGATCATCTTCGAACTACGCATGCGCATAGAGCTTTTTTACGTAAGTTGCCATATTGTGGGTGGCATAAGACCAGCAGGAAGCAATACAATTTAATGCTGTACGACTGTTCGCACTAAAAAATGTAAACATGAAATTATTGTTTTACGTAATCAGTAATGAATAACAGTACTAGGCGGGACAGCACAGTTTTCAAATTCCAGGGATATGACAAGTTACCTCGTACTGGATGTATGTATACATTATGAATTTGATAAAAGTAAGTAAAAGTTTCTTACCTGTGAAAAGTTAATCCTCCGCAACTGCCGAATCTGTTAGTGCAGCCAAAAGCTGCACGAGCGATCACCATAATTGTGTAATTAAAGAAAAACTAAAACAGTTCAATTGAACTCAGTGTTAAGTGTGTACGTTTTCGCCACTACTACGTCGTCTGCTAGAGGCTTCACATTTGCTCAAACGCTTCCACTGCATAGACTATTACCTCCATGGTCCGAACCCGCCTGGGATCGAACCGGATCGCGTAGGTGGGAGGCGAAAGGTCTGACCCCTCGACCACCGCCTCCCCAAGCGTTTATAATAAATATCTTAAATTTGCGCCTTAGAGAATAATCCTAAGTTCGGTACGGTACTGGAAATATACAATCGCTTAGTTTCACAGTTAGCATAACTCAGGTTGTCTCACGAAACGAGACGACCTTAAAAATATTTCCTCAGGCGGTTGTCCTGTTCGCCATGGCCTGCAGCCGCCACAGATCTCGTAAGTCAAAGAAATCAAAGACGTGAACATAACGGACGAAAGCCGTTTATTAGAAACCTCTGCAATCATGCGGGTGCTTATTAAATGGGCGGATACGCATTATTGACCTGCCGCTTTTTTACACCGCCAAACGCCACAATTATGCAACTCCTTCAGCAGTCAACGATAGTTCCGCAGACTGAAAGGCAGGTAGGAGTTTAAATACTTGTCGACATCAAGGTCATTAGAGACTGGGAACCAGTAGCACAGACAGGAAGAAAGGAAGGACTTGGCCGTGGCCTGTATTGAGAGAACATCCCGGCATTCATATGGAGGGATTTAGGAAAACCATAGAAAACCGAAATCAGAATAGCGGAATTGGAAATCGAACTCGAATGCGAGTTCAGAGTATTATTAACGCGTCACCTCGCGCGGTGACGGATTGTACAGTTAGAATGAAATCCGTATGTTTCACAGTATACAACTAAAATATTTCCATCAAGTGGAATAATTGTAACATTGACTGTTCTAATTTTAAGCCCAGACAGTGCGGAATTCGTTCTTAATTTATGTATGTATACACATACATAAAAAAAAAGTTTTACATCATCTGGTTGAAAGACTGAAACTGTTCGGCGGTCGTACGCCCTCCATCAAATAGGCCCTGCTCATATATGTTTATATCTTTGGCCAGGTTTACTGACGTCTAGGAACAGTCAAAGGAACTGTGTTCTTAATGTAATACAACCAATCAGCGTCAATGTTCAAGCAATCTTGGAACCGAGGCGATGCAGTACTGTTTTTGATGTGTATATGTGTAATATGTATTGTATATATATTATGTGTGTGTGTGTTCGTTTATACATACACGCCACTGAAACTACGTAAATTCCCCGTTATAACCATAAAATCAACTAGTACATACTTGCTTCATATCGACCTTATAAAACGCTAGTGTATAATTTTTTTTATGTCAATTCCGGTTATAATGTGTTATAGTTAATGAGTTTTTAAAGTTGTCGCATAAATGTGTTTTACTATTTATTTACCCTTTCCTTTTAAAAATATCAGGATGCTACTAGGTCCGTGAATATATTTTGTTGTATTCACGTCAACACAAACGTGTGTCCCAAGTGGATATCTGAATCATTATTGCACATATTGCTAATTCCAACACAGCTAAACGCCAAGACGGATTATGTAAAGTGGTAGCAGAAAATATGCAGATTATTTGTTACTTGATCTCTGTTAGTCACACGGTATCGTGTGCACGCAAGAGAATTTAGCAAACTTTTTTTTTCGTGCAAGTACATAATTGAGTCGTAAGTAGTTTCACGTGTCCATGTCAAAGTAGAACACATTTTACAAGCCTGGTGTCCAACAATCACAGTTAGTGATACATACTTTATTTACAGTAAAAACTTTAAGGGGAAGGGAGGCAATGTTTGTTACATGTAAAATCTTTGTATTTATTAAGGCTTCTGCCTACCTCGGAGCGCGGCGGGAGCAAGGATAGGGTTTTACGTGATAAACTAAATTCCGTGTAGCTCTGTCACCCTTTGAGATATCGCTTTCGAATGAAAACCATTTTCTGCGTTGATAAGAGGAGAATACTGCGACGTAAACGAAAATGTGAAAAGAATTTTATGAATACAGGGTTTCGAGTGTTTAATCGGCATGAAAACGCTTATTTGCTCATAGTTTTCAGGGTATTGATATAACTTGCTAAAATATTCCGTAGTAGTGTGGGCCATATCGTACTGAACAAAAAAGTCAAGAGGTGGCATATATGTAGGTTTGAAAGTGACTGAGATATTTAGGAATATAATTTAACCTGTAACGTCCTATCCTTGCTGCCGTCGGAGCTCTGAGGTAGGCAGAGTCCTTAAGTGCCAATAATTTCCAAACAAACAGCATATTTTCTGCTTATCGACGAGGTTTCTCCGAGGCCCTCACGTAATCTTAAGTATCACCTGACGCATGAACGGTGCTGTAGAGTGCCACGCCTATTATTTTCTACGCGAAACAGCTAAACTTATTCACAATATGTTCATCTATGGGAAGAACACACGGTTATAACTAGGCTTATACCATTTTAAAAACGCAACATGTTTATAACAAACAAGTTTTTGGGGCCCCTCAAGATGGCTAAAACGTTTAAGACAAGTGTAACTGGAAAAATACCAGCATGCGTTGGACATTACTACAAACTTTCCGTAATAAAATTGTAGGGCCATCGAGAAAGAGTAGTATGACGACAATGCACTCCGTTTGGCGCGCCGCGAACAGCTGTTACTGTCGAGTGTGGAAAGTTGAACCTTATCACTTCACTGTCTCCGCGCATCAAACGCGGAAAATTTACGTCAGTTGTATATAGCGTCGGCTTCTACTTCTCCTCGTACATGAGCGATGTCTGCTTAGGAATATTATTATAAAATGTTACACGTGTGTATACCCATTTTTAGGCCCCCTACAGAGATCATCTTGGTCCGCTCTTAACGGACATGCCTAGCAGTTTTACAGTGATTTTTAAAATTCTTTTTCAAACTACATAATTTTCGTATTAATGAATCCTTACATTATTTTGCCACAAATATATCTAAATTTATACCTTATTTTTTTTTTTTTTTGGAGCTATAAAGCACATAGTTGTTCAAATTTATGCTCCTAAAATATCGGCAATTTTGTTAAGGTAATAAAAAAAGCAAAAAATTTTTATTGGAACGAACTGTTTATTATTTTGCAAAATGCATACCTGTAATTGTGCATCATATGACTGCGCTTAGTCTTGAATTTTTGGAAAGCATCCCATTGGATAAAGCAATTAGGTTTTGCACCAATGTGAAAACAACTACGTAGCATGGCCTTTAATACGAGGTATAGACGTGTATATTAAACCTTTATATTCAATATCACGTCATTAAAATTATGTCACCGCTGAATGTTACATAGAGGTGATATATTAGCCGGAAGACTGCACACCAATTGAAGGACTTGGGCGTAAAGGCTAGGGAGATTCGCTTGTCGCCCTTAGCCACTTTCGCACTTCTATGCCTCGAACTCGGATCCACCTAGGCGGTTACCTTAAAGTAGTAGTGTACGTTCACATACAGATTTCGTGTAGAAATATCTAGGCGTTGTTTGCTTTGCATCTCTATGTATAAAAGGGTTCACTGAGTGGTATATCAAGCCGCCCAAACCGCTGGGCCCAAAAACGTGACATTGTGAGGATGGGTTCCACGAGGGTGTATACAAGCACCAAGAAGGTTTTTTTTCTTTCTTTCGAAATTCGTCCCCTATGTGGGTGGAAAAGCGTGAAATCTGTTTTCCCGTTACTTGAATACCCAGAATGAACAAGATTTCAGGAACCGAAGTAGGCAAAGAAGGGTAAATAGTGTTTCGATTCAGTTTATATCGACCACAATGAACTTTACATATCAACGTGATTTTTGTTTAAGATTAATGCTTACTTAAATACCTGAAAACTATTTCTGAAATGTCTTGGCATCTTAAAACATAGGAGGTGAATAGTCGAAAAAAATGTTAATTGTCGATATATCTTGAGCCCAGCGGCCTATCGTGTTTTTCACGTCTATATGACACTTGTAAAATAGTCTAGAATGTGATTTAAGAATGCGTGGTAGATAAATAAACGCTGAAAACATCAATTGATTTCTACGCTATTTTCGAAGCCAAAATGGATAAAATACTCAATGACAATCCTAGATTATGGTATTTGCCAACTTTATGAGTAAATATTTATCCAGAATTACTAATTTCTTACACGTGGTCTCTTGCGCCGCGTTTAAATGCACGAGGTTCCGGCGTCTGAGATTGTGCCTCAGAAGTTTGTAACACTTGAAACCATTTTGTTGAAAACGTTGGCTAAGACTCTTGTCTAGGATTGCTATTGTTTAATTTTCGCAAATTGGCTTCAATAAATCTACAGTTACAGATTAATGCGGGTTTTTCGAAATCCAGTCTCTTAGATGGTAAAAATACGTGGAATGTGTTTTAAATAAATCCTCGAAGTGGTTTTTCTCTATGCTTTCGGGAAAATGGTTTGCGGGCAAATGGCCTGTACTCTTTTATCAAACTGTACACTCTTGAGCACAGGTATTATCATTCGTGCAGGACAGAACCAATAGTTTTTAATTTGCTGTGACTGAAGTCGTGTTATTGGAGTACGCTGCTGGCTGGCTGGTTGGTTTATCATGCAATTAAGCATTGTGTTTAGTCATGGCCCACTTTTCTTGGAACAAATCCACGGCTAGCCACTGAGTCCACTACATTCTAAAAAAAACTTCCTAAAATGTCTAGGAAGTAAATGAGTTATACGGGCGGGCAATATCGCTGTTGGACTGTTACTAATAATGTGTCTATATTAAGAGTAACAGTTCACACCCAGTTGACTCATTAACTTTTTTACGCCTTACTTAATTAGCGGTAAAGGAACGTTTTGTATGAAGCCGTTTCCTCCTCAGCCCCTATTAATTTGTTTATTGTCCAAGCAAAATTTAACTTATGTCTAAGGTTCTTTAGGTTGCAGTCGCAATGACGTCACGCTACAATTAATAAGAAACAAGCTTTCAGCTTACGTAAGTCTGGTAAGACTTGGCGTGTTTATTACAAGAGCAAAAAAAGTCTATTGCGTTAGTCTGATGTTAAATAAAACGTATGTTTACTTTCCGTTTCGTCGTTCTGTTACGTACGTATGCCATGTTTATTCATGACGAATATGTTACGTATGAGTGCGGCTTACCCTTTGTCTTCAGTTTGTGTACGTGTTCTTGCGCTGCACTATATAATGCGTAGCTGCTTGGTTACAGAACAGAGTGTGTGTTCTCGCAAAGTAAAATGCCTCATAAACACTATTTTTTCTCTATATTATTAGGCCGAGAATCGAATTACTACAATGCGACAGGAAATACACAGGAAACTGACAAAATTAAAAGAAAAATCAAAGAATCAGCCTTTATTATTAGCTACAGCAATATTTTCAGTCAACAGAGTATTGAATTAAAAAAATATGTGGATCCCATTGATTAAGAGAGAAAAAACTTTACAGCACAAAACAAAAACACATACTCAACCCATCACAACCAATCAGAGTCAATATATGCTGCGCGACCAATCAGAAGACAGCTCGTCTCCCATTGGCTGAGCAGGATAAGTGGGCTTATCCTATATATACCCATGGTTTTTCTAGTTCCCGAAACGTCGTAACACTATCTGTCTGGAAAACTACTGTGTTTTGTTTCGTCTCTTCATTGTGCCGTTTGTCTTGTCTGTATATGTCATGTTATCTGTTGCGTTTTGTCTCGTCTATTTGTTGTGTCTTTTTGTTATTTTTCTGTTTATGTCTGATATCTACTGTGTATTTTCTTTCGTCTCATCGTTGTGTCGCATGTTACTTGTTTTTTTATTTTATTTGTTATTATTTTCGTTTATTATCTGTTTGTTGTTTGTTTTTATTTGACCTGATTCCATTTTGGAATATCATGTTGTGTATGTATCTTGCTGACTAAAGCATACTCTGCTTATTTTATGGTTTCTTTTATTTCGTTAGTTTTCTTTGACAGTCATTCAGTTTGCAATGGAGTACGTCCAAGAAACTGAATCCACTTAACAGTTCTAAGGGAGGATGGCTCACCATGTACAGTGCAACACCCAGAGTGCACCACTGTCTTCACTCTTGAGGTTTTCGGTTCGACCCCCGTCGCGCATCGCCTTCTTCACTTTTTTCTGTACTTTCGCAATTTTTTTAAATTCAAAATATTACGTTTTGTGTACTTTAATGTTTTATTGCATAGCTCATAGGATGTAAGTTGTTAGTAAATTATTTTGTTTAAGTAGGTCAGTTGGTTTTCACTATTGGCATGGCAGCATAACAAGCAAATTTGAACTGTGACGAGTTGTTATGAGAAAACTATGATAGCTAAAATTGGGATGAAATGGAGAAGCGAAATGGATGTACCGCGATGAAACCTGCTCTGGCCAGCAGAAACTTCCGCCACGTTTCCCACATGGTAAAACTGGGACGACCCCACTCGGAATCGAACTGTGATCGCCTTGCTGAGAAGGGATGATGGTCTGACCACTGCATCACCGTGACCCTCATTTATATCGTATGTTGGCGAAAAATGTAGTTACAAGTAGGGACATTTGACATTCGCTAAAGCATTTTGTACTGCTTGCATTTTGAAACACTTCTTGTCTTGTGTCCACTCCAGTGATTGTATGTACACAGCTGTTAGGTCTACCGGCAGAGGTACGTGAATATCGCGGATATATTCTAGGTCAGGTTGAATGTCAAGCACGTATACTTCACTATCGCTTCTGTGATTAGACTACGGCTGTCTTGACACACCTTTGACTACTGACAGCCAGTAGTATATAAGAAAATAATTCGTATCGTTATCGCGTGCTACATGCTAGTACGGTTACAAGCCAGTGGAAAATGGATTGTTAGGAGAGTAGGCCTATAGGTAGAGACATGCAAAATTCGCGTTTGCTAGCAGACTAAACTTCACTTTCCTATACACAACAGAGCATAATCTGCGATTCAATTGGCCACGAACTTTATGCGTTGTCATTTACGTGTGTGTTTACATTGATTTGCCTCTCTAACGTGTAAGAATTCTCCGTGGCAATTCACGACAATATCGGCCTGCGGGAGACGTCGAACGAGCCTATAGTCACTTGGAGTCTAGTGAACTGTCAGAAAATAACGCCAATTTTGCATGTCTCTACCTATAGGACAGAATTTCACGCACTTCTATCAGGCGTTTACCTGCGAATCAGGGATGTTTACTTACGAAACATAGATGTTTATTGTTGCAGTAATTTTATTCTGTTTGGCGGAGGGGCCTCCCTGTGCTTGAAATGCGTTGCAACGACTTGCGATCATTCTTGTTTTTTTTTTTTTTTATGAAATTACTAAAGGTTCATTATATTTGTATATCTACGAAAAGAACCCACACTTCAAACTATATCGCTACAGTTTCAAAAATTCGGCACGTTTATTTAAAACATAAATTTCTAGCCCCTCAAAATGGCCAAAAAGTTGTATTTTAGACTGCCGTATCAGCAAAAATAACAGCTGGATTCAAAAACACAACTACAGAAACAAGCGTTAGACTTTGAACTGTGCTGGCCGGAAAGAAAATTAATTAAATAAAATTGAAGTCCCGTAGGAAAAAGGATAATAGTAAAACAGTGCACGCCAGCTGAGTGGCTTGCGCGGAGAGGCAATAATGCAACGGCAACCTTACCGTTCCTGCGTCTCACACACAAACACTGCCTACCTAGGGAGGCCCCTTAAACCTCGCGGTCAGTTTTCAGAGAGTTACAGATGCTCACGTTTAAGTCTACCCTACGCGAAAATACTTTCGCGAAAAGTTGTTGTCCCTGGTTGTAGTTTTCAAACGGAACTTGTTTCAGAAAGTGGTTTAATGAAGCTGGCGGAACTTGACTGGGTTTACCAAACGTCGGGCAAAAGTAGGATAAGTCCTCATTTTTAATATATACAATTTTTGCGTCTAGCAGGTTTTTTCGTGATGCTAAAAATATCCGACTTTTTAACCGAATAAGATATTAAACGTGATATTTAATTACTATTGCATGTATTCATATAACTTTAGTTTATGCAATAAATTTAAGCATTCTGCTTGTTCAGTGTAGTTGCATAACGTGTGATAAGTATTTCCATTGTTATGTTTCGTTGAAATGACTTAAATATCCTTCTATGTTATTGTTAGTCTGTGTTAAGGCTCTTTCACACGATCAAATTTTGTTTCAATTTTCTGTCAAATTTATTTCATTCAATTTATTAAATGCCGTGTGACGCCGTGCTAACGTCATAACCGCGGCTATTTTGTCTTTCAGTTTATTCAATGTCTTGAACCATATTTAAAAAAATATGCATAATTTATTTTAAGTAATGCATACGAAAATAATAAATGTTGTATTGGTTTAACCAAAAATGTTTGTGTCGTGCACGATTTGTAGATATTTGTAAATTATCTACATTACTTATTTTGTGCATCATTTGTTTACAAATTGTGTGATAACTTTTCAAGTGATTCCTTCAATGTTTACTGTCTCAGGTTTCTTGAATCGTTGTGTTATTCAATAACTTGAATTCAATATAAATATATTTGAAGATGTGAAAGTGTCTTTAGACCTGGTCCCTTCAGCGTATGAGCAGACGTGCAACGCGATACTTGTCAGTTGATCTATGGTGTAGTGATAATACTGACCGTACTCGGTGGTAGGACCCTTGGTACGACCCTGACCGCAATGGTCAGTCAGGCGGACGATGCCAAGGCTCGCGCCAAACACGCTGCTGATTCGTCTATTTCTGTCCGCGTCGCGCCGTTACTCCTCAGTCGGCCGACACTTCCGCCGCAGTTGAGTACGTCGTGTGGGCGTGGCTTCGCCGGACCAAGGAGGATGTATCTGGCGGCGTTTGACGTACCTCGAGCCCGAGAGGAGCGGAAGCACTATGGGCGACCATGGCGCAAGTATCATCACGCTCTCATCGTGCAAGAACTGTTAGTTCACGTCTGAAATGTGTGATATTGACATAGTTATTTTATGGCGTAATGACAAAACATAATCCGGCCGCTTATCTCAGAGGTTAAGGGTGTTAGTGGCAAAAATGCATAATTTTATACTTGTACGACAAAGTGTCATGTAGACGTTACATGTGACTACACATTTTCCATCCGTGAAAAATTGTTTAGATATCACAGTCTTCCAATAAATGCACGTCAAATCAAAATGTGCAATTTACGGGAAGGTACCAATAATAAAAACGATCTGACGTACTCTACTGAAATAATTCACACTGAAATAAGGTATCATAAGGCATATGATAAAATACTTAAAAAAAAAAAAAAAAACACTACGAAATCCCTACGCATTAAAAAAAAAATCTGAAAGTTGTAGTTTTCTTCGTTTACTGCTATTTTTTATGAAAACAGGAAACTTGTTATGTGTTTTTAGTTCTCTTAGCATATGCCCAGTGATGCCTAATTTCGGTGTGAATTATTTAATTCCAGTAAATCAGTGGGTTTTCGTTATTTGTATTTTTGCGGAACTTGCAAATTTTGACTTAACATGTCATTGTGAGAAAACTACAAGATCTAGAACATTTTCTTAGGTAGAAAATGTAGTCAGAAGATATATCTAAAAAAACTAACACTTTGTCGTACAAATATAAAATCACGCATTTCGTCACTTGTGTGCCCTTAAGGGTGTTCAAGTGTGATAAAATCATAATTTTATATTTTTATGAAATGGGTTAGTTTTGTAGACGATACTTGTGAGTACATTTAACCTTTACGAAACAATTTTAGCTCTCATAGTTTTCTTATAACGAGGTGTCAAAAAATCAAAATTTGCTTGTTGTTACACAGCCATGCAAATGCCGAAGGCTAATGATATACTTAAATGAAATAATTCACTATGAACTTACATCCCATGAGCTCTGTAATAAAACATTTTAAAACACACAACGTAATATTTTGAATTTTTTTAAAAAGACCGCAAAAGTACAGAAAAAAAATTACAAATTCAAAATTTTTAAAAATAAAAAAAAAAATCATGGGATATTTTCTAAATGCTTTAATACGTAGCCCATTGCATGTTATTTTACTTACGTAAGTCAATTAGTTTTCACTATTTTGACGGCAGCAGAACAAGCAAATTTTGACTTTGACCCACAGTTATAAGAAAACTATGAGAGCTAGAATTGTTTTGTAAGAGGAAACTTTACTCACAAGTATAGTCTATAAAAGTAACAATGTTTCATAGAAATATAATATTATGATTTTATCGCACTTGAACATCCTTAAGGTGGCCGTCTGAGTCAAAATATTTTGCGCGTTCAAGGCCTAGAAGTGCGGAAGTGGTAGGGACGACACAGCGCGAGTATCACGCCTCATCCTAGCCTCTAGGTCCAACATGCCTGTATGATACCTTCAGTGGTGACCATGTCATTTTATGACGTAATATTAGAAGGTGTATTGTATACGCCTATACCTTTTAAATTATTCTGCGGTGATATTTACCTGCCTAAAAAAAGACCGCAGAAACATCTATTTCTGCAATTTTCAGCCGCTAGAAAATATTCTTTAATGCCTAGTGGTGAACTCGAAATGGGTATGCATCAACCTTTTTTTTTATATTTTTTATTAGTACCAGATATTTTTTTCTTATTTTAAACACAAAATTTGACTAAATTTGGCTCTTATGAAATTTTTTTATCACTCATAGTTTTCGCGTAATGGCTTATTAAAGTAATGTTTTGCATGTTTCCGTTTTAACGACCACACGAAAAGCAATTGATATATCAAACTGAAAAAAATCACAGTGGATAAAGACATTGCAGGCTTCAATGTCATGTTCATAAAAATAAAGAATAAAAATTATTTGTATTTTTAAAAACTGTCGAAACTGAAAATAAAATTTTTTTAAAAATTCAATTTTTTTTAAAATACAAATGATTTTTATTCATTATTTCTAAGAGCATGAGATTGTAGCCTGTAATGTTTTCATCCACTGTGATTTTTTTGAGTTTGGTATATCAGTTGGTTTTCGTGTGGTCGTTAAAACGGAAACATGCAAAATATGACTTTAACAGCCATTACGCGAAAATTATGAGAGATAAAAAAATTTCATAAGAGCCAAATTTAGTCACATTTTGTGTATAAAATAAGATAAAAAATATGTGGTACAAATAAAACAATATAAAAAAATGGTGATGAAAATTGCGGTAGACTGCGCCCTTTCTCGGCATCAGTCGCCATATTGAATTTTTTTTTCTCGCTCTTATGAAAATCTGAGAAGAAAAATATTAAATTTGTTATTATAATATAAATTATGTTTACCTTGCGCTACAATAAAAGCATCGCAGTTGAACTTTTAACATATATGTAAGTCACAATCTGTCAAGAAATGTTTTTAATGTTCTTAATTTATGTGACTGATTGCAGTTTAAAAATGAGATAAAAGTTCAACTGCGTTGCTTTTATTGTAGCGCAAGGTAAATATAATTGATTTTATAATAGCGTATTCCAAATTTTTCCTCTCAGAATTTGATAAGAGCGAAAAATAAAATAATTCAATATGGCGACTACCACAATTTTCATCACAATTTTTTTATTTTCTATTTGTACCAGACATTTATTTTCTTATTTTAGACACAATATGTGACTAAATTTTGCTCTTATGAAACTTTTAATTTTTTTCTCTCATAGTTTTCGCGTAATTGCATGTTAGTCATATTTTGCATGTTTCCGTTTTAAGGACTACACTAAAACCAACTCATGTACCAAACTCAAAAAAATCACAGTGAATAAATGCATTGGAGGCTACAATGTCATACTCATAAAAATAAAGAATAAAAATCATTTTTATTTTTAAAAAATATTTAATTTTTAAAATTTTTATTTTCAGTTTCAGCACTTAATTCAACATCATTAATAGTTACCTTACAACTTATATGGTTGGCAGCGATTTGCTGAATGTAGTTCCACGTATTTTCCCATTTAAATTCAACCATACAGAAATAAAATCAACTGAAATCGACGTTTTACCTTATATCATTAATAAACATGTTTTATCTAACTACATACTATCCTATCGATTGCACATTGTATCTCACACGCGCAGACATCAAGTGATGTGTTCAGAGAGGTTAGACATTTCCCGTCGTTAGCCGATACGCGCGGAAAGATATGAATTGGCTGAAAGGAGATTTTTAGCAGGGCTTTTGTGAGTGCTCACTTTATCCCGAACAGTCTATACCACAGTTCTCTGTGGGTTAGTTACACTTTGGATGTAGTAAATAATCCATGACTGTCAATTTTGTCACCTTGAACAGCCTGCTGTGTAAAATGAACTCCGTAGTGTCTAGTGTGAACAAACTGAGTATTTCGCGAGTTCAATGAACTGCATGCTAGAATCTACTGTCCTATGCATACTCAGGCCTCGTATATTGGTTGATTGTCTGCTGTCCCAGTGAGGAGAGAGGTGATGGACTATTTGGTAGGGTTTGAGTATACACATGATAGTGGATTCTATCTTGCAGTTCATTCAACTCGTGAAATATTATTTTTCCTAACTGTAGTAAATCGTTAGTTACACACATTTTACATCCTTACAATTTCAGTTGCTTGTAAATTCTACGTTTTGCGGTATATTAGATCACTGTGTTTTTATTTGAAAAGTATTGGTTTATAACACGATATTTTTCCCCAGTAGAATAAAATTAAAAAGTTCAATATACTGTTTATTCTGAATTATGAATAAAATCACAGGTCTGCAATTCGACGTTGAAATGTCATCTCCAAACAGGCAGGCTGACGTATAAATGGCTCAGTTCAAAAGGGAAACAACTCAACTCAAAATTCTCAGTTTTGAGTAAAACGGATATAGAGATATTTCCGTTTCGTCGAAAAATCTGTTAATTAACATATTTGGATGGTGTTAATTTGAAGAAAAAGTACATAGGGTACTATTTAAGGTGTTTAAAATGTTTATAATCTGCCTTTGCTGAAATTCACACTTTCAAGTAAAATAAATACAATTCTAGCTCTTTACTGGTAATAAAAATAAAGTGCTGCGTTACTAAAAGCAAGTAAATCTACGTGTTGTTTTTTTTCAACTCAGTAGAGTGCACTTCTGTCAATTTTTGGTGGACCAAACTCAAAAATGCAATTTTTTGAGTTGTTTCCCTTTTGAACTGTGGTTTACTCGTAGGTATTTGTAAACGGTAGGCGCTGACCTAACATAAACGAACCCAGCCTCACTCAAACATACACTATTATAATCTAGCACTATCTAACCTAATCTTATCTCTGCCGAATATGAATTCGTGGTTTAGATACAATTGAATGTACAAAATTGTATGTCCCAAAGTTTCTTCATGTGCTCGGTTTGCTTAAGTTGTGGATTTTTTTGTACTTTGTGTGAAAAGCATTCACAGATTAAATAATTTTGTGTACATCTCTTGTCTTTATTGTCGGGACTTTTTTCATCGTCAGTGGCGTAATTTTTCTTACTTAATCACAGGACTTAATTTATTTTATTTATTTATTTATTTATTTCGTCTTTCATTTTCTTGGCGAAGTTTTGTTTAAAAGATTATTCTGCGAAATTAGTCTTGCCAAGCTAAATGAATTTATCAATATCGCGTGGGAAAGAACGGAATAGTTATAACATGTACTGTACGGGCTGGTGTTATCGATGATGTAATTTTTGTAGATAACATCGCCATGGTAAATGACACGTTATCTGCTCGCGTGACCGTCAGATAATTCACGGTCGCTGTGATTGGTCCACACGGCAGCGCCAGCATGCTTGTGTGAACAGTGACGAGCACACCTGCCAGTTAGCGAGCGTTATCGCGACACTGGACCGCGTGTCCTTGAGAGACAATAGCACGGCTTCTGTCACGGCCACAGAAATAACTCCACCTGGGCTACGTCAATAATTATGTTTGGGTTTCTCCCAGGGGTGAAGCCAGGATATTTTTCGAGGAGGAGGAGGATAATTCTGTTGCAGTGTACTAAATACGTATCCCTACATCAGTTTGAGAATCAATTAATTTTTTGAGGGTAGGGGAGTAGCCGGGGAATTTCCCCTCTCATAATTTTTCCCCTGTCTCGTGTCATGAAAATCCTTACCCTGCCAGAGCAACGTAACTTTTATATCAGATTCGCTTGAAACAGTTCGTTTCTCCGAGTTATTTGATTTCCTGTATGTTCCGGCTCACCACCGTCCTATTGGTCCACACCACAATGGACATGCCCACTTTACTGTACGACGTTAATTACTGGTCGTGTTTCAGCCAATGGCGTGTCTAAATGACCGTGTGCCAATCAGTGTGTCTAAACATCCATAAAGATGTTTATTTAAGTGGCATGACAAATGTAATTTTTTTTTCTTAGCGAAATTTATGTTAGGCGTGGTTATAATGTTATATACTCTAATAAATATTAGCAATACAGTAAAAAAAATTTACATTTAATAAATTCTCCTATTTTCCTAAATATTTTCTTGTAAGAATACAGGAAGCGCTTGAAAATGTACAAATATGAGTGTATGTTTAGGCCTACCAAGATTTTTGTATACTTACAGGCAATTTTTGTATTTTTACATTTAATTTCTTGTACATTTTACAATTGTTTGAGGTGACACAACTGTTTTTTTTTACAACCAGTTCCCAACAAACATTTTTATAACGGCTCAAAAAGTGACAGGCTGTCGAAGGTTGTTTTGTTTCACAAAGAACACTTCACTGATAAAAACATGTTCCACTAGTACCCATAGATGTTGGGAATATTTAGACCGTTTAAATTACTGGACATTCTTGTTGTAATGCGTAAGACTGATACAGGTTTTAACTTTAATTCATGAGATTTTTCTAGTAAAAATAATATTTGTATACTGTTAAGACAGCAAAACTATATTAGTGCCAGTTTTTTTTTTCCTTTAGAGCGGAAGAAATATTAATAGTAGCGCATCCCTATCTGTACTTGTGCGTAGTCACTTTCCCTGGCAGAATACGTAAATGGAGGTGAAACCATAGAGAACTAAGGTAGTGATGTCTGTAGATGTGATTGTAATGAAATTCGACTTTTATATCATTCTAAGTCGTTATGAACTCTTAGACCCGTCTACTCACTTAATACTTAACGGCTTTAGCAGCAGTTTTCGCGTGATTGATGCCGCTGCGTGCCTTCTTTTAGGATCCTCGCGAACCTCAACTAATGCGGAGGCAAGATTACGCTGACGTCTTCATCCATCAATCACTCATTCCTCCCATCACTTTGTAGTTTCTCCGTTGTATACTCTTTGGGAAAATTTTAAAACCACTAGACGTAAAAAGTTTCCTTAGCACATAAAAAAAAACTGACAACTCGCTTATCTGTGGTATGCTAGTTCAATTGATATTTTACGTCCCGTGTTTGCGGGTATGTATAGGTGTGTGCATGTGTGTGGAAAATACTATTATTGCGTCATTTTGAAAGTATTTTTCTATATCTTCGGTTTGTTTTGTAAGTGGTAATGTGTTTTGTAAGTGGTAATGCAGAAACTTTCCTTCGTGACGGCAAGAACAGTTTATAAGAAGGGTTTCGTGTACGGGCATAAGTTAAGTCGAAGGAAGGTTTTTTTTAGGTTGAATATCTTAAATTAATTTTCTTTCGTAATTGGTTATGGTTACAAATGTTTCCGTGACAGAATACAAAGACACTGATGTGACCCGAAATGTAAATGTGTCAGGATTAACAGTAACTTACTCGCCAAAGCATTTTTGGCAGTGGTTCGGCTGGTGTTATGATAATAATATTGTACTTCTCAAACACACAGTACATGATGTGCTGAGATTATTCGACGACAGTTAGCGACACGCTAAGATAAAAAATGTTACACGTAAAGCACAGTGATTATGTGGAGGATTTTACTTTTGGGTGACTTTTACCTGCCTCTCCTTTCACAATTCAAAACGTTTTAAAATTAATGGTGAAGGTATAACTTCAAACGCAAACAAAGCTTACTAAATATCTCTCTATAATCGTTTAATTATTTTGTGTGTGTCGCTTCAGTTCATCTGAACCTCACAAGGTCCGTAATTGGCAGAGGAAAAGTACAATTAATTTTTATGTGCAATATAAAGCATATAAGATACAATATTTCGACGTCATTTGAGTACCTAGTTACGTATTATGATACGCCATGCAAGTGACACAACAAAAGTAAAAAAAAAATATTAATTACTTTGTTATTATGGCAGTAACAAGAGCCGTAATTAATCTAATCTCCTGAAACTTTCAAAATAATATACGATGGTCTGTCCGTGTTGGCTAGGCGTGTGGTGCGAGCTACACTGGACTGACAGTAGTCAACAGGAAGCGGTATATCTCGCACGGCACAGGGGAGGGGGCTGAGGGCTTGCCCGTGTCGGCTAAGCATGTCGTACGAGCTACGCTGAACAGACAGTAAACAGGAAACGGTATATATCTCCCGGCAGTAGTGTGGGTACTGAGGATATGTCCATTGTCGGCTAGGCGTTTGGTGCGAGCTACACTGGACTGACAGTTGTCAACAGGAAGCGGTATATCTCTCCTGGAATAATAGGGGGTGGACTGAGGACTTGTCCGTGTCGGCTAGGCTTGTGGTGCGAGCTACGGTGGACTGACAGTAGTCGACAGGAAGCGATATATCTCGCCCGGCAGTAGTGGGGGGACTGAGGACTTGTCCGTGCCAGCTGGGCATGTGGTGCAAGCTACACTGGACTGGCAGTAGTCAACAGGAAGCGGTATATCTCGCACGGCACAGGGGAGGGGACTGAGGGCTTGCCCGTGTCGGCTAAGCATGTCGTACGAGCTACGCTGAACAGACAGTAAACAGGAAACGGTATATATCTCCCGGCAGTAGTGTGGGGACTGAGGACTTGTCCATGTCGGCTAGGCGTTTGGTGCGAGCTACACTGGACTGACAGTTGTCAACAGGAAGCGGTATATCTCTCCTGGAATAATGGGGGTGGACTGAGGACTTGTCCGTGTCGGCTAGGCTTGTGGTGCGAGCTACGGTGGACTGACAGTAGTCGACAGGAAGCGGTATATCTCGCCCGGCAGTAGTGGGGGGACTGAGGACTTGTCCCTGCCAGCTGGGCATGTGGTGCGAGCTACACTGGACTGGCAGTAGTCAACAGGAAGCGGTATATCTCACCCGGCTGTA
>PNEQ01084978.1:0-30648 GCA_003012365.1 Medauroidea extradentata
GGCGAATTGCGCCATTCAGTTTGTTTGTCCGTTATGTAATGAATATGGGTTTCTGATAAACACATATAAAAGTATTATAAGTGACTGTTCATGAATATCATTGATAAATTATGTGAAGTCATTAGTAATTTAAGTTGTTATGTTTTATGATCGCCAGCCTGAGTATCTGGAAATAGAAAAAGCATTTTTTCCCCCTGTTCCAAACGTTAAGAAAATACGTTATTTATTGTTTCTCTTTACGTGCGTCGTCGTCGTTCATTGCAGTATGCTGAACGGAACTTGAATTCTTGAGTTGCGTGTGTCGTGTTTTTAGTGGCGGTTTTAATTTAAAAGTTCGAATATACTGTGCATGCATTTACGAGATTCGTAACGGTAATAGCGCCGTTAAAGTAGACGCAGAGAAACCAGTGTTATAAGACGTTTACTCGCAGGTATTTATAACTAAGATTATTACTGAGTATAGCACATATTCAACACACATGCATTTAATGAGTACATATTGTAGCTAAAATTTATCGGAGCACTGAATGTAAATGTAAACATTGTACAAGCTTATGTAAATAAAAGCACGTGGCAATGTTGATGTTTACATGTAGCGGAAAGATATAAACTGGCAGAAAATAGAAATTAATCAGGGCTTTTTTGAGTGCTCACTTTATTCCTAATCACCTATACTCGTCTTGATAACTTCTAGTTGTCTATGCATACATCTGTTATAGACGTTGTGTTTGTGTGTGCTGTTTCCGTAGTGTTATCCGTATTTTATTGTTATTTTCTTGGTACACGGTCTTAGCATTTTCCTTTCTGTACTCATTTTGACGTCGATGAGTCGCTTTTCCTGTGGGTACTAGATTTATAAACGTGTTACATATTTGTTGACAACTGTTCATAAATGATTTTGCTGTTTTTTAAATTTTCATCTTAGTTTAACGCTGTATTGTTGAATCCCTGCAACTTATAACAAAGTGTTGCTACAATATACTTACACCTAAATGGTTAGGAAAATATCTTACTGAATGCGTAACGCCTACATCGGTACTCAACACCACTGATTTCGATTTAATCACGTATTGTGGACACAGCGCTACATCGTCCAGAAATCCAAGAGTGAACGAAGAAAAACAAATAAGGAAAAACAAGTTAAACTGTCTGCAGACAACACATGCATAAACAGTAAAACCTGAAAAAAAAAAAAAAAAACTTAAGTACACTGAATCAGGTCATCCTCTTTCGTACGCAACATTGCCTTCGCCTCAGTTGTCGGCGAAGTCTTAATTCTGATGTCTTGAGTTTTCATAGTTTTTTTTTCGCTTTGTTTTTTGTTTTAATCTTAATTTTTTTTCTGTAATTTGACTTAATTTCTCACTTTTTTCCTTCAAGTTTTGTTATACATGTAAGTGTTGACCACATCCAATTCAGCTTGTCTTTTTTTTATTGTTTTTCTTGGTTTACTTTTGGTTTCTAACACGACATATCTCTGCAATGGTGCATATACACAATATGTCATTAAATATTACCTCCATCGAAAGTATATGTCAAAGAAATAATATTACTTTCGTTTATGATTGGTTAGGTATTGATCTAGCGTATACTTACACAGGAATCAATTTCATTTTAGTCAGGTGTAAAACTCTCATTTGCAAGGACTCGGTTTCGACTTCCGATTTGGCCGTACTCATTTAGGTTCAACATGATTTTCCGAGCTCAGTCCAGGCGAATGATGGCATTGTTACTGCCTACAGTCTATGGCCACCTCCGTCGTTTCCTGTTGAAGCCGCTGCTTCCGACTGTAATGACCTCGTTGTTTTCCAGATGTTGAACTATACTACCTGTCTATTTATCTCTATGGAGAGGAATTTCTGGCGAAAAGATTTTTGCTCCACTTTTTTTCAGTGCCGTATGTGCGAACCTGCAGCTCAACATCATGGCTATTTGCAGAGTGTTTTTGTGTAGACTCGTTATTCATTTGACTGTGCCAATCAGTACACGGATAACTGCCACACATCACTAGGGCCAGGTAGTTTCCGCGACAAGATTTTTGCAGCACTTTGTTTCAATGCCTTATGTGCGCACCTGCATCTCTGCTTTGTGGTCAGTGATTGGATGCCGTAACACCCGGCGTGTGGAGGTTAAACCCGCAAATCACAGACGTGATGTGTGGCAGCTATCCGTGTACAGATTGGCACAATCAAATGAATTTACGACTCAGCACAAAAATACTCTGCAAATAGCCACGATGTTGAGCTGCAGGTTCGCATATACGGAACTAAAAAAAAAAAAAAAAAAAAAAAAAAATTGATGCAAAAACCTTTCGCGAAATTTCCTATTTCTACTTATCTCCATTGTCAATTTTTAGTGCGCATACACAAGATACAGCGTTCACGGTGTGATATTATCAGTGTTCACAAAGGATAGCAGCCACACAATCTGTGAAACAATGCCACTAAGCACGGCTTTCAAATAGTTTTGAACTGGTCGTGAGATAACTGCAGTATACACAACGCTCATTTCCGTTGTCGGATGTAGTGACTAGCAAATGTCGTTGATAAATTGGTCACACATGAGAGTAAACACGAATGTTTAAAAAAAAACTCTAGTTTAACCCAGTTACAACAGCAAGCATTTCAAAACCACTCATTACACGAAAAGGTACACAGAATGACTCAGAATGGAATGTACTAACGTAGCGTAATGAATAACTTATGAAAAAATTAGTAGAAAATGTGTTTTCAATTTGTCCGTAAAGTGAATAGCCTACAGTGGAGTAATACTACCCTGAAAGAATTTTTTTTTCTAAATATGAAATTAGATATCACTTGCTATTTAGCAACGACACTTTCAATATAGTCAAAACGACAAAGGTCTATTTTATGGGAACATTAAATCCACTATATTTATTTTACAAACGCATTGAAAATACAGTTTCATATTAATTTTTCATTATCTATCACCATGTAAAATAAAACTATCCGTCCTGATTCATCATTTCAAACAACTTTATTCCATACGAATTATAATTCTGTCTCAAAGTACGTCTATGCCGCTGGGTTTTCGTCGACATGTACGTTATTGCATACCACACGGATTACAGTTTTCTCATGATATTTAAGTGATTCATGAAATGGGGAAGCATAGCAAACACTACTATGGACATACGCCAATGCGAATGAACGTTGCGACCAATCAGGAGACGGCTGCACTCCTATTGGCTGGCCTAGAAAAGCTGGTGGGGTCAGCTTACGTTTTGAGAGCAAGCAAACTTCGTAAATACAAAATTCTAATTGTTCTAGTTGAACTGAACTATAACCAGGATTGTCTCTAATCTCGTGACGTATAGTAATTGCCTATAGTTTCCTATTACAAGTACGTGACAATGAAATTAAATTAATTAAAAATGAGAAATACATTTGTAAATTACTTTTTTAAGTAGTAATGTGTGATAAATAAGATTACTTTTATAAATACTACTCAGCATACGTTTGTTTACGTGTGTATGTGTTGATTATTTAAATTTATCAGGGGCACAATAGCATTCGTAATTTAAATGAACATGTCGCGTGACTAAAGTGGTAACATAAGGGTTCCGTTACAAACAAATTATAAATCTGGAAATTAACAGTGTGTCAACCATCTAGAGTAATACATTTATTGTATGCCTGAGACTGTTCGTATGCTTGAAGACGGTAACAAATACCAGTTCTTGAAGCGTCGCACCTGTTGTCGAAGGCAGCCTGCTACTTTCGTTTGTATTATCTTCGTTGTGTTATCTTTATGTTGTCCTCGTTGTCCTCGTCCAGTTTTATCTTACTTTGCGCACACCTAGTTTCGCAACTTGTCCGTTTGTCAACCTTTCTTGTTTTGTTTTCCTGGACGTTCTGACCACACTGCGATATCTGAATTAAACGTATGTCTTGTACCTTACTCGTGAACAACAGGTATAATTCTGGTTTTCAATTACGTTGTTTATTTATTTACTCGTGATTTTTATTTGTTTTAGAGTGGGTTGTCAGTGACTCAGACACGCTAGCTCGCAAAAGCGTATGTAACACCATAGTGATTCAGTTTGTTCTACATTTTACTACAGATGATTCTTGTAATGATGTTGTGTTAGTAACACGTTATGCTTTATAATATATCTTTCTTAATACGTGTGCCCACGTACGGCAGCACTAACTGTTCTATTTAGTTATTAAACTACAAACAAGTTTACAAGTCTTGACCTGTACAGCATAGCTTAACCACGCATTCACAACATATTTTGTGAATGAACATAAGTCAATAATGTTAATGAGTAAAACGCTTACCCTTTAAACCATATACGAATGTGCATAGGCACCCAGTTGACAAAAATGTTATGTATACCAGTCTATACGAATATGTGGCAAACATTTTCATCTCAAAAATAGCTTAAGTATTTGCAACTTTTACGGTAGTAAATTCATTGTCACATGCTATCTGGGTACAATCATTTCATAGTTGTTGAAAGAATGGTTGGGTGCACTTATTTAAAATAGAAACAATGTGGCAATAACAAATGTTCTTACGTAATTTTTATGTTGAATGGCTACAATTGGAATGGGAAGTGGAGGGAAATTCCACCTGGCCCACCCTGCAGGAACATCTATGGTCCGATTACACAATCGCTAAAAGCATTCTGGATGAATACGGCTAAAATATCACATTAATTTTTACTGTAAAAGATTTGATTGGATTAGGCATCAATTACTGTTACAAAAGTTCTGCAGTGATGCAAAACGTAAAAATCTACTGTGTATCGTTAAAATACTCCATTACAATACTTCAAATAAACATATTTGAAACTTTCGCTGCGTTATTTTTGTATGCTACTACCTCACTTTTATTTTCCATTTAAACTTGTTGTCAAACATTTGTTTGAGAATTTGCAAAAAAAAAAATTGAAAAGGGGAAAAACCAAATTAAGCTTTCTAACTGCTTCCGTACCGCAAAGACAGTAGCATTTACTGTACTAGACTGTTTACCAAAGTGGTGCCTATGGACACCATTAGTTGTGACGTCACACGAGAGCACTGGTTCCAAACAAAGGTTTGTTTTTAATGTATAGGATTGAAATATAAATGTAGATATTAGTTACAAGTTCATATAATTCATTATTTTTGTAATTGCCCATATTTTATTGCAAATACGTTGTACTATTCAAACGTGAACAAACATGCAAGTTTACCTTTACGTTAATTATCCTCGTCGCAACTTACACATAAATAACTCCGAGTGTACTGCAGTTTTATCTGTTAGGCTATGTTCATAACGTCTATGATTTTACTTATTTCGAAAAACAATAGAATCTACCCAATATTTTCTAATGGATGTAAAATTAGATCATTGTTTAACATGTGCCGAGAATATATCTGTTTGGAACCATCATCGTCGTGTGACGTCACACTAATGGTGTCCATTTGCAACATCAGATGTTAAATTGGAATTTCTCCTTGCGTTTTCCAAAGAAAAGGCATTGACGTATTCTTAATAAATAAAAACTAGTTTGTATTACGAGGCACAAGCTGCATGCCATTATAAAAGCGCTTGCGACAAACCTTCACGCAGTAATGAGTATTGATAATGCAGGTATAAAATAAAAGTTTTTAAAATAAGAATTATTTAAATTATTTAATTATAGAACAATTCAACCAATGACAAATTTTGATCAATGTTCTGTTGCCAAAAAAAAAAAAAAAAAAACACCGTGTGTTTAGCAGCATAGGACAATAAGTAAAATACTAAACAAACAACATGGATTTACAATCCAAAAAATTGTGTGGTGTTGTGCAAACACTGATATTTACTAACGATGTAAAGACATCCTAACGAATGTTATTTTGAACTATTCTTGTAACAGGGGCAAATTATACACTAAAGAAGTACTTTGGACATATGACACTGCAGAAAATAGTGTCATAGAAAATAAAAACGACTTTTCTTTATTTACCTGTCTGTTTATTTGTGTGTCTCCTTTGCACTAAATAAAAACTTTTCTAGGAAGCCTTACCTATAATTATTTTGTAGTTACCACAAAACAAATTTGTGGTGGCCACAATATCTAAGTGGAGTCAACAAAATGTTTTTGTGGTGACCACAAAATTAACTTTGCAGGGTCAATAACCACGAAGAATTTTGTAGCTGTCACAAAATATTTTTTTTTTCGTGTGGTTTTCTGTGACACACCGTTTGCTGCAATGGCGTATATCCAAAATAATTATTTAGTTTGTAACATAATGAATATTGTTAGAAATTCACGAAAAGATTTATATTACTAATACAATAGTTTAAGCAAGAAAATGCATATCAGATTGATAATCAACTTTTATATACTTACTCGCGTAAATTCAGTAAATTTTTACCGTAATGGCATTTTATATGTTGTTCATGTCTGCAGGAATATCAGTAGATTTTTAAATTAAAAAAAATAATCTCTAAACTTTACAATTCACCGGACGTTTAGTGAATTTCTGTCTTGTTTGTTGTACGTGTCATGACTATAGATCTGACAAATTCGCGTTTTCTTTCAGACACAAGCTAGAATTACAGCAACTGTAGGTTCGTGCTACTTTCGCAATTGGTCCTTGAATTATTTGACACCTCCTGGAAGTCTATGAGCCAATGACAACAATGTAACTAATTGTGGGCCCATTTTACAGTGTCAGCGAGCAGCCAACGAACAGATGTTGTCTGCTAGAGTACACATATATTCTTGGAGGCTAGCCTACATGTCAGTGAACACGCGAATTTTTCCTGTATCTAGTCATGACGTAAGTAAACAGTCGGCACATCCAGAACTGACAAAATAACTGAAGTTATACGCAACATAGTATTATACTAATTATTCCATAGTTAGAGACACTGGAAAATCGCGGGAATAGTTGACTGTCTGCTAGGCTCCAACGTGATGTATATAACACTGAATGTTTCGTATCAACATTGGCTATCATTTATTTGTAGCATTTGTTCTCTATACAACAGGCCCAGTTAGAACTGCACAGCTTGGACACACGGCGTGTGTGATTTGTCCCAAAACTGTTCACACGTGTCACGGTTAACATAATAAAGTTTATTGGAGACTATTTGAAACATTTTCGCGATTTTCCAGTGTCTCTATCCATAGTCCGTTAACTTCTAACATAATAGGTAGCGCCACGATTTTGTGATGAGAAGATTTATGCTCAATTTGGTTTGAACGCCAAATGTGCACGTATGCAGTTCTGCTTCGTAGCCAGTGATTGGGTGTATTAACTCTCACTTGTCTTGGGTTTCTATTGGTAAATCATGGACGTATGATGTCACATTAACCTTATTGTGATTGGTACAGTGAAATGAGGGACGTGTCTGAGCAAAGACACACTGCCAAGAGCCATGAAGCAGCTACAATTGCGCTCGTAAGGCATTGAAACAAACTGTCCAAAAATATTTTAGAGTCAAACTTGTGGTTATAATAATAGACTACGACATATATTGGAAAATTCCCATTAATATAAATAAGAATGGAAAAAACAACTTACTCGTAAAGCTACTGCTATGGGTTAAGTTTTTTATATTATTTTGACGGGAGTGATTCGACTTGTTAGTGTTTCAAAACGAAAATAGAGCCAATTAAAACTTTATGTAAAAAATTAAAGTAACATTTGCAATAAACACCTTCATTTTTACGTCGGGAGAAAATTCCCACCCTGTACTTGCTTTCATTCTTTTTACTTTAAATATACCAGGATCTCTTGACGTTGAAGAGTTATTTTATTAAAAACATCGCTAGTTTGTACTTGTTCCATTATTTAAAATTAATCCAGATACGACGGGTTAAAAAACACATGCATTTTATAAAAGTTTACTGCACAGTAGCAAAATGAGTTCAAATAACAACCGAAAAGGAAAAAAAGTGACAAAGGAAATTAAATTTGCACTTCGCAGTAATATTACGCGAAACGTAAAATGTTAACCAGAAACTGTAAACATACACCCATCTTTATTTGGCATTAAAGTTTTTACATAGTGAGTATTGCATGAAATTTCATTCAAACTAAAATAGTTTGAAAACGGCCTCTTCTGGTAGATGCTCTTACATCTGTTACCTTAATGTAGCTGTAAACATTACTAGCAATACGTATCGCAATATATCGAAACACTAATCAACAGTCAACATTGCAATTCAAATGATAATTTTAAACGGGCACCACAGAAAAATTAATGTTTATCACGCCAGTTAAAAAAAATCTTTAAAGACAAACACTCGACAAATGTACAGAACATTTTTGTATTGCTGCCTAATATTTGTTTATGAAAGTTTTCGTTGCATGATTTACAGTTTATATTGAAAATTAAGGGAGGAACACATCGTTATATTTTCGGTGTATCAAATATTCACAAGACTCTAAATTCTATTTTATTTCTGAATTGACTTATTTTTACGAACATAACAATAGGCGACTAAACACGTAGTAATTATCAAAATGATTGTATTACAATTTTTGAGTCCTATAATAATACTGTATACGTTACTACGATATACAGTTTCAGCAAATTTTACCACCTTTCACTGTAATGCTGCTATTCGCTCAGCTCTAGTTCTTTTCAAGGTTACCAACGTAGCAGAGCTCGAAGTACTGTCACCCCACCACGCCTGGGCGGGTGGAAATGCGGAGAAGCATGGAAGTCTGAGCGAGGGGAAGAAAACCGCGGGCGAACATTCAATTCGCTGTGTGCTTCATTGCAAAATAAATAACAACATGTGTGCTGCGCGCGGTATCTGTCAAAGTGAATGCTTTCTAAATGGCGTGTTTACTTCCAAGCTAACAACTGAAATTAATTTATTTGGACGCTTTACGTGTCCTGGAACAGCACAAGATCTTGCTAGAGGTACACGGTGGAGGGAGTCGGCCAGGGGATGTTTAAGAAACCGTCACAGCATTCACCTTGGGTGATTTCGGAAAACACTGGACAGCCGAAATCAAGATGGCCGGAACCGGTGATCGAACTTGGGTCTTCCTGATAGTGAGTCGAGTGTTTTACCACTGCTTCGCCAGGCTCCCGATAGCAATGTTGCACCGCACAACGCTCATAATTCTCTCAAATATTTTAAGCATTTGGTCAGTTGGCAGTGCAGTGAGAACCAGTAGCCTACAATGACATTAGTTATATTCTACCGTTTGAAAAATTTCTTCACAGAAATAACGGACTGTAATCTTTTAAATCTACGTGGAGTATTTGCAGTGTAAACAATTTATACTGTTATGTTTTGTAAATAATTAAGTGTTGATCAGGGGTTTCCAATTCAATCCCAGATATATGATGAATTTTAGAGCGTGTGATTGTCACGTGATGAGAATGGAAAACACTGCCTTAAGAAGAAACAGTACCCGCCAGTTTGGTATAATGGAACATTTGCATTTAATTTGGTCTTCAAATTTTGTACAGTGTTTTATACATCGACAAGGTAGATGAAATAGTTTCTTGCATTGTGTACAGCTGGCATTGCTTGACTACTATTGCTTATACTACACCTATTACTATTATTAAAAAAAAATTTCTTCCTTCGGATGGTAACTAATCAAAAACTAATAAAATTTGTGAAGATGTGACAATTTGATAACGCTTAAGAAGGCAATATCTGCGCCATGTCGGACGAGTAATTTTATGAGTCTTGCTGTTAGCCTGGTCTCACTAGCCAGCAATATAACAAGACGACTTCCATCACACACTGTCTCAAGAGACGAACTGGCCAAACGCCTCATAGTCACGACATTACTTACCACCGTCAGAGGCGAGGTTCACTCACAAAGCAATAAACTACTTCAATCCGTCCTACGTTGGTTTCTAATCTCAAGTGTTGTAACTGTCAAATGTTGTGTTCAATTCAGTGCTTGTTTTAAGCCAACCAGTGAGATTCTTGATTAGGGACCTCTCATTTGACGGAGGGAAAAAAGTTTGAATTACATTGTTTCGATGTCTTGCGTGAACATCTGCAGTTCTTCTCTGTGGTTATTGGCGGCGTGTATCTGTGTAGAGTGAGTGAGAGAGAGATTTTGGTCAGCACTTAACATCGAGGTCTTTAGCGCTGGTGAGGGGTGATATGAGGTGAGTATGGAGCAGCACCGGAATGAAGGGGCGGGGGAAACGTGAGATCCCCGAGAAAATCGCCGACGAACGGCATCGTCGGCACGATTCCCCCATGCGAAAATCCGGGGACCGGCCCCGCCGGGAATTGAACCCGGATCGCATCGGTGGGAGGCGAATGGTCTGACCATTCGGCCAGCGCGGGCCCGTATCTGTGTAGAGGTGTCACTTATTTGACTGTACCAGAGCAAGATTACTGCGACACTATACATATATCTGTGACTGGCAGAATATACCCTATAGCTAGAGACACTGGAACATCGCGGGAATAGTTGACTGTTTGCTAGGCTCCAACGTGATGTATATAACACTGAATGTTTTGTATCAACATTGGCTATCCCTATCATTTATTTGTAGCATTTTTCTCTCTACAACAGGCCCAGTTAGAACTGCACAGCTTGGACACACAGCGTGCGTGATTTGTTCCAAAATTGTTCACACGTGTCACGGTTAATATAATACAGTTTACTGGAGACTATCTGAAATATTTTCGGATTTTCCAGTGTCTCTACCTATAATAGCTAGAAGCACGATTATTATTTTATTATTATTTATTTATCTGGTAGCAGCTCAGACGTCTCTGTCCTATACACGCACCGGCCACAGTCGAGTATGCATTGGCTTCTTAGCGTACAAGCAGGTACCATGTGAATTCACAACTATTTATTTCTTTATTCCTTACACAGTAAAAAAAATTGTACTTTTACAAAAAGGTTTTTGGAAACCAATTTCCAAACAAGATTTTGGTAAAACTACAAAGTTTTTTGTAAAATTTACAAAAAAAAATTGTATTTTTACAAACTTCTTTGTATACTTACAAACATTTCTGTACGTATACAAACAAATTTTGTATATTTACAGCTAATATCTGGGTAAGTTTACAACACTTTTTTGTAGTGTCACAAAAAATTTTTTTTGGAAACTAGTTTCCAAAAATTTTTTGTAAATTTACGAAATGTTTTGTAAAACTTGTCAGGTATTCTAGGTTTATTTTGTTTCAAATCGAAAAATTTGCGCATTAACATTTATTTTACTAGTTCGCAAAGTTGTTTACGATATTTGTAACCACTTTGGAAGGTTTCTGACATCTTACTTTTATTACCTGACTTAATACGTTCTGATATTAGTTTACAAGATTTTCCTTGTAAATTTACAAATTTTTTTTACTGTGTACTGGTTCGCAGTCGTCAAATGTGCATCAAAACTACTGCTGTAATAACAATGAAGTATACGCTGTTCAACTTGACCTAGAATCGATATGCGAAATAATCGTGCCTCTACGTACAGCGCTGAGCGTTAAAAATATCAAACCATTGACCGTGAAGCAGAGATGCAGGCGTGCACATAAGACATTGAAACAAGGTGGGGCAAAATATTTTCGCGAATATCAGGGCCTTTTATTCATGCTTGTTGTCAGGTGTTTATTGACTCTAACTATTTCTTAAAAAAGAACTTTGACGATATACGCTTCAAAAACTTTTAATTTTTTTAGTACGAAAATAATTTCCAGTCGCAAATACATTTTTTGTTAATCACTACAAAGTAGCTTCGATGGTAAGAATATATTTGCTTGAAGCATACAAGTTGTATCGCATACTTCAGCAGCGTGTTCTCTACAGTTCACTGGCAACAAAACAAGACTTACACTCAAGTAGACTGTGTAGGCACATTTCAAGTTACAGGGATGTAGTGCAATAAATAGGGACAGGAAAACTTCGTGAATTCAGTGACGCGCATGCTAGAATCCATTGTACTATGGATACTTCGTTCATTGTCTGCTGTTCTACTGAGTAGCTGCTGGTTTCATGCCCCTACCAATAAGTTCAATTACTAACTTCTTTAATACAGTTGTATGCGTTCATGTCGAGGGACACACACAAGCTGTTCAAAAAAGTGCACCGTCTACCCGTAAGCAGGCTGTGACACTTTTTTTTTACCATGACTAGAGACACGATTATTTCGCGTATTGATCACAGGTCTGGTTGAATGCCAATAATGTATACTTCACTTCACCTTCTGTGATTAGACGACAACTGTTTTAACACAGCTTTGACGACTGCAAGCCAGTGATAAATAAGGAAACAAGACGTGGTGGTAACACGTGCTACGGTTAGAAGCCAATTTATATTTGACTTTGGCCAGTGTGTACATAGGTCTGAGAAGTCTAGGTTGTTGCCAGATTAATACGCGAAATACTCGTGCCTCTTACCATGAATACTGTCTATTCGCGTTCAAGTGAGAGCGCGCGAAGCACATTCACGTGATCGAAGGTAAGGTCTGTCAATGAAAACACGCAGTGTTCACGTGATTGCAGCTTGTAATCAGGGGTGTCCGGAATGCTCGCCACGTGTAGTGGCAGACAGGTACTGAGCATAGAATACCATGCACGAGTTGGTGGTATTTAGGCAAGTATAAACTCATTAATTGTTAAACGTAGTTCGAAGGAAATCTGGCAGTTAGGGGTCTTCATTAACATCAATAGTTGGTAGTTAATTTCGAAAGAAAAACGCATGTACCTTTCTCCGTAATGAATTCTTGTCGAACCCGTCAAAACTTTGCAAAAGCTCCCGTCGTTGTTTTTTTTTTTCTTCTTTTTTTTTCGGTTACTTTAATAAGTGAGGACAGTTACATATTTAGGTATATAGATAATTCTCAACACTGATATTCTCGATGTTTGGTGCATAACGATTCTCGATAATTAGAGATGATGGTATATCGCGAAAATGTTTTGTGCCAAGATAGCCTTGAAAACACTGACACAACGTAGCTGTCTGCAGACATCAAATATTACAATATCTAGATTCTTATTGGCTCAGTCAAATAGTGCAACAGCTCCACGTACAAGCTAAAGCCAGTAATTTTCTGGTAAGCTGGACGTGTATTGAAATCCATCAAACAGTCAACTTTTCCCGCGATAAACCATCATCTCTATCGATAATATATATGATGCTGATCGATGTAATTAATTAATAGACATTCATTAACATTATCAGAGTCTTCGTTATTATAAAACCATCGGTAATACTGACAGTGTTATGGAACCCGTAAAATATTATTTTTAATATTTTCACTACACATTAACAATATTTACATCATACTTTTAACAAATCCTTCAAATATATATAGACACTAACCATTTTTATAGACAATATGCGAAGTTTAGATGTAATTGATATAATTCATGTTGCACGTGTTGTATATATAATTACTGTACCAAACATGCAGTGTATGTATCACGATCTACGATCGATAAGTGAATAAACAGTACATAATAGCCCTAGTTGTGCGTACATGTGTTTACTTAGGTTCGACTGTAACAGTGAAACACATTTACAGCTGACGTTTCTGTCTGATTAAAACACTATCAGAAAACAATACGAACACTCGCTTGACCAGTCACCAATTTAACTCTCGTCACACTCAGCAGCGCGGCTGATAGCTTGTACACCCTTTACCACTTATACTAGTATCACGCACTCTTGTTTACAAACTACAACTCTCACATCTCTGCGAGTTAACTACAGAGATAGTCATTTATCGGGAAAAATTGACCGGTTGCTAGGTTTCACTGAAGTGTAATAATTCCTGACGCTTTTCTTTTGCTACATGCGAGTCCCTGTTGGACTGGGCCAATTATAATAATTATCGCACACCAGAATTACTCTGGTGCGCTGGGACTTAACGTCTGTGTTTCGTCTGTAAACAGCTAGACCATGCCACAAAACAGTCGTCCAATCATACAAGGCACAATAAGCTACACTGATTGGGAGAATACGCTGACAGAAAATACTATCCCAATTTTCCACTTTCACTCTCCATGATAAGTTGCTGCTGCAACATGGACCGGACATGTCTGAACTAATTGATGGAGTTGATTTGCGTCTATATATGAACTAGTTAAAGTGAAGAGTTATTGGTCAGCGTTTGAAAACAAGTGCTGGTGAAGGATAATAATACGTGAGTACGGAGCAGTGACGCAGTCCAAAACGAGGAGGAACGGGAGAACACCGAAAAAACCCGCTGGCTACTGACAACGTCCGATACGTTTCCAACATATACTACTCGGGAACAACCATGCCAGGAATCGAACTCGGATCTGTACATTTTTCCGCCAGAGAAACAGTACATTAACAAAATGTTTGCGTATTCAGCACATATAAACTTTCTTGGCATTATTCCACGACCACTCGCTTCGATACACGACAAAGGCAGGCCACACCCGCCATGCTAGTGACCTGCTTATGATCAAAGTGATCACAGTTTGAACATATTGTGTTTTCCGTCAACACTCGACGAGTATTACAAACAATATATTCGACCCTTTCAACGTAACTAAAAACTGTCTTTACACACAGTCACATCTCAGCACCTACAGCTCAACCAGCAGGGTTCAACAATAAACTTTGCTTCGTATTTCACGTGAATAAAACATTTAGAATCACCGCTGTAAGTTAACAGTTTCAGCAGAACAGCGCTTTGGTAGCCTAAGTGCCTCGGTGTCGCCAGAGCCCAATGAATGTTTTTCGCTGGCACACTCGAGGTGAAATTTAGAACATTTATTGGTGAAAATTCTGAAGTCGTATTAGTGTCACATACCCACTTATAACAGTGAACAAATACTTTGTGAAGCGAGTTATTATGAAACGTTTGCGCACGAACATGTGTGTGTATATATATATTACACATCTTCTGTCTGTGTGTATGTGGTTGTTATCATACTTAATTTTGTATTGAGGGAGACGTATTCTCTGAAAGTCGGTAAATCAAGAACTTGTGTAAATATAGACCTCGCAGCCAATCAAAATAACGGGGGTGGTCACCCTAATTTTACAATTTTTTTTTTTTACCGCCATGATATATGAACGATCGATGCCGTTTTTAAACAATAGTATAACTTACGTAACGAAAATGGCTTTTAGCTACAATAGCCTACGAGCCACCGTTTACGTTCAATTAGCACACACATTTTAGCTGCAGCAATGCAGCGCCTAGCACGTAGGTAATGCTATCTACGTGTGTGTATAGTGTGCGGCTGTGCCAACACTGCATAGAAGAATGTGATTATTTCAAATATTGTATAGAAGAATATCTTAGTTCAGTCGTGGAGGCTAGAAAACAGTAGAAAATGTTGAAAGCGACTTTTACGTATTTAAGTAAGGGAGTTTTACAACCTCTCGTTGCAACTGCCAGAATCATTTCGGATATGAAGGGTGTTTTACAACGTGGGTGATAAAATTATAGGCTCATTTGTTGTAACACCGTATATCGCATAAAGCTACGTATGAGAATGATTGCTAGTTATGCCGTTTTACTATGCAGGAATATTAAATATATATTTTAAAAATGTAATATCTTAATGCATAACGAGTAAAATAAAATCCAATGAAATAATTTGTATGAATGATTGTATTACAAATATCTGCCAGTCTCCTGGAACCCTGCCGCTAATCTCGTACTCAAAATTTCGTTTCTTAACATGTGCTGAATTCGCTCGGTGTACAAGTAAATTATTGTTTTTTCGTCCCAAACTGCCACTGTGGTTGGTGCAATATTTTTAAAAGAATGGATTATGACAAAACACATCCAAATGAAAATATCCTACTGGAGCCAGCAATTAAAATTGCCATTAGCGATCTTTTTGAGTAGGGAAGTAAATTCAGTAATCTGATCATAGATTCACGAGGTATGTATACTTCTATTCGGATTCCTTAATTTTTTAGTTTCGCTGCAGGGTTACAGACCAAAGATAAATATTTAATTGAATCACGTATGAGAAGCTGATTAAAAGGGAAGCAGCGTTGGTAAAAACTTTTTGCAGCTGTTTATCGTACCTTTGCACTTGGATGTTACATCACCAGTGCCGCAGAGCGTCTATTGGTGGCCGCGTGATGTTGGTAGCTACAGGAATATAATGGGTTACTGTACCGTTTCTATTACTACTACCTCTGCCAGCTCTACTGACCAACCGGAACCGCCTGCTCTACCTTCTCTCTCTCTATCCTCTCTATCTCTCTCACTGCCTCTCTCCTGCTATCCGCAGACCCCCTCAGGGATGGGAGGAGCCGAGTTTTCACATGTTGCGGAATCATTTCGAAACACTATCTCTGCTCTAGGCTCAGAACCATAATTCCGCTACGACTTTCTACCATTATCACACTCTGAAGAGCTGAAACTAGGAATTAGCTCCTCCGTGTGTGTGTAATAGCGACAAGGAAACAGGCCTTTGTCCTGGTTTATGCATATATAAAAGCCTGGAGAAAGTGTGTCTGCAAGAACGAATAAGTTCAGTTATAGATAAAATACGTGTTCTGTACATCATTAAATTGAATGGGCAGTAGTAACCTATATCAACTTTCAACGTGATTATGAACATAGAAAATTATTTTAAGAGAAACGTACAGCGGTAATGAATTTTATGCAACTAATTCGCTAAGTAAAGTCTGGATTATATCACAGGACTAGCAGTAAATATAATAAACTCTGCAGAATCACATTTTAGAAATGCATTTTTAAAATTATGAACTTGTTAGTTGTCAACCCTACAAACGCCGGGAAAATAGGCGAAAGCAAATTATCGGTTACGTATTTACAAGACAAAATGTAGTTTTTTTTAACGATCTTGCCGTGGGCAGCGACTTCGCCATTACCGTGTTTTCTGATTGACGAAGTTTGAAATAAGCTGTAAATTTTTGAAACTCTGGAATACATTTTCAAAAAACCGCCAGAATACCAGTGTGCGTACAGAGAGTGCATTGACAATCGTACACTTATGTCGTATTAGTAGCTTGTAACTCACCTTGTGCTGACGTAAGTCATGCCCGACAATACAGTTTGCTGAGGGGTGAACACCGTTGCCGAATCTGTGGATGAGATCTTCATGTAACATCCATAAATTTGCTTCGTGCGTGAATAGTGACATATAGTAAGGCTCTGTTTCTTTGTTCCCATAATCAATCAAGACGTTTATCGAGTTTATCAGAACACCATCAATCTGCTTAGGAAGTAAATATTCTATTAACCCTGGCACATACTCTTAACGCTCAAATTAATATGGCATTACTTCATGTTTAAGTTTCCACAGTTAATAAAAAATTGGAAACAAACATTTTAAGAACTATGTACCCTGTGTGCAAGTGTATATATTAATGATGACATAATGTGGATTATTTACGGTAAAGTTGGCAGCGAATTCGGAAAAGTATTCCCATGTTACGAAGTGTTTTTTAACGTGTACATTGAAAATGATATGCCAGAAAACCAACATTTCTATTAGAATAGAGGCAATTATCAGACCTTCTTGTTGTTGTCGGAATCACTCTACTGAACATACGTTAACATAATTTACTTGTGAACTTAATTCTCCGGTGTACAAAAGTGTTTATCAACAATAATAAATAGCATTGTTCTTTAAAAACGTACGTCTCTTATATCTAACTTTTAAGTTACCAGGTTAGTGTAGTAATAAGGCTCAACGCTTACATATCTTCAGAATGAATAATTATCAACGTTATGTATCGTGTATGATTGAAAAATATGAACAGTTTGGAAGTTTTTATTAAGTGAAGACAGTATTTAAAAATCTGGCTGCTGCGTTACTGTGTGTTTGTATCCTGACTATGAATACTGTTTATTACGGTTGCTACAGGAGAGCAGTGTATTTATTCAGCAGAACGAATTGTTCTTTCTAAAGAAAAACTTCTGCAATATTTTCCAGTTGTTTCTACAACAATCTAAGTCATAATGAGACGGCAGAATGTTGTATTGTGAGTACATAAGTTTGAAGTTTGGCTGAGTTTTTTATGTTTTTTCTTCTCTGGTACCGTCAAATGAGGTTACTTACCACCCCCTTCATCCATAGGTAACTCTGCACCTCCAGATTAATATTTCATTCTGTGTGAGAATTTCAAAACACCATTCATTATAAAGTAATGTTTATTATAAAAGCTATGAATGGCGAAGTCTTCAACAAGTTGAGATTCTACGAATATCTACGTACAAAATATATGTGGTGCAAAGTAATCTCAAAATTTTGGCGAAGTAACCCACCTTTACTGTACTCTTCTTCTTCTTCATTAGTACAGGCTAAATTTATATTAAGGGTCACTGAATTTGCAATCGCGTATTTCATGCATACGTGTAAAATGGTCCGCCAGAATCATACTTATTTTTCTGATAATGTCTAAATGTAGGCATAGCCTGGCCGGCGCATGGCCACCACCCGTGAAGTGTATGACTTTTATAACGTATGAGTTGGACGATACTCGAAGTAGATAAAGAGTCACCCAAACCTGTTTACGCAAAACTTTATTTCACCCACAGGATTGGATTATATAAGATCTAGCTGATATAACTTTACAATAACGGACATCTTGAAATTGCGATTACAGCACTTTAGTAATTCACCTTTCGCTATAATGCAGACATGTCACTAGCTATGTTAAGAATGGTTATACCATAATAAGTAACGAATGTATATTATGCATTGAGTTGATTCAATACAGTAACGTTGCCATATCTGCTAAATTGTCTATGGGAAACCTTCAAAGCGCTGTAGAGTACCATTTTGATATTTACCTTCTTATACCTCACAATGAATGCAACATAGGCACATACCCTATTTCGCCAAGTACCGTTTTAAAACCTGCACATTGAATAACAAAATGAACTACGGTCATATTAATGTTTCTGATCTTTGAAAGAACTGTGCAATGGGAGTGCATGACTGGATTTATTTGCTTGGACGTACTCCATTGCGAAATAAATGACTGTCAAAAGAAAACTAAAAATAAGACAAGAAAACATAAATAAATAAGCAGAGTATGCTTTAGTAATCAGGATACAAACACAACATGAAATTCCAAAACTGGAATCTGGTCAGATAAAACAAGGAATCAGATTCCAGTTTCGGAATTTCATGTTGTGTATGTATCCTGATGACTAAAGCATACTCTGCTTATTTATGTTCTCTTGCCTTTTATAGTTTTCTTTCGACTGTAATTTATTTCGCAATGGAGTATGTCCAAGTAAATAAATCCAGTCATTAATGTTTCTACAATTTTACTTTAAAATTAATATGTGATTACGTTTTATATATCTTGTATTCAATAGTGTTTCCATATGTTCTGTTTGGTTTACCTGGACCTAAGACTCCCAGCGATATAGAGTTCTCGATGCGGTCCCATGCCTCACCGGCTGTAATTTTGTGAACTTGGAATTTCATGTAGAGAGAGAGAGAGTGGCGCTGTCTTGGCGTGTGGGTTTTCTTGGTGCGCTCCCATTCCTTCTGCCACGTTTACTCCACCTTCTTTGCTAACACCTTCACTTCATCACACGTCACCCACTCTTCGAAATATTCTGAACAGATAGTAGGTGCATTTGTCTGGTAAGACTCCGTAAGTGGTCAGAACTATCATCCATGTTGAACCTGCCCAAAGGAGAGAACAACGGGAAAGTTTTCGTTTTCGTAGTCAGTAATACAATACAATACAATAAAAAAAGCTGTAGTTTCAAGTAACTCCGATGTTGTCTGCTGGGAAAGGAACCAATTTGTCAGTCTGTTGCGCTTCAGTTATTTCAGTACTTTTACCGTTTAGAAAAAAAGTAAGAATCGCAAGGTCGAGATATTCGCTTCTCTTTTTATAACTCTCTTTCAAGCACAGAAACAAAGCTCCTAGTTCGAACCGTACGTGGTTTTCCGCCACAATGGCAGCCTCGAGGTCGATCGCAGATCCGTGCAGCTGAAATGCAGCAACCAATCAAAACAGACGGCCACTACAGAGCCCAAGCAAGTGATACAGTACCGCAGCTAGTCGCTGGGATTGCAATCGGCGAGATGGGCCTCATTAATCAGATGTGGGTAGTAGGTTCGCAAATCTGCGAGATGGAGGGAAGTATACCTACTACGTGGGGGTCAGGTGGGGCTTATTACTAGATGGCTAATAGCGCCGGCCTGATTGGTCTGGCTGACGTATTAGACCAGCGGTACATACAGTGCTATGTGCGGGTCCACGCGAGAGTCGCAGTGGCAGAACATAATTATGCTAGCGGTAAATATTTATTAGTCTGTGCCCCTACTCAGGATATCGCCACAGTGAAATTTACGCTGTGGTTGGATACAATTTAGGAACGATAGACTATTTCAGAAAGTATGCAGGATGCATTTATTTGAACCAGTGGTCACAATGTAGATAAATATACAGCTTCAAGCAACAATCAAGTCTTCGCGTTACTTTTTTCAAAATAAAACATGATGACACAATTTTTGCATTTAGCCGTTTACAAAAATAATAAAATCAATACTTTCATTTTAGTAAAACAACATATACGAAAACCTGATACCTTGGCGAAGTTTCGATACCTGTCTTCAAGCTGGCATCTATAAGATGTTCAGTCTTCATAATTTGTCCACAATTGCAGGTTAACAATTAGATATAATGTTGCAAACGTTACAAAATAAAAACTATTTAATCTTTTACTGTGCATTTATATTTCTTGTAGCGTAAGCCTGTAAAAAGTAGGCCTAGACAGTCTTTAACATTAATTTGAAATAATGACACGACAGCTTTTAAGCAAAGTATTTATGATATCAACCTTAAAAAAATATTATCGCGTGTAGTTCCGTATATGTAAACATATACAGCTGAATGGTATACCTAAAGTAATGTTAGCTGTCACTTGAGAAAATCGTAACAGATTTAATTAGTGTTTATAGAAATCTATTGCTTAGTTCTACATCCAAAATAATTGTAACATGATTATAATTCCAACAAAGATTAAATTGGTCAAATAAAAAAAAAATATTAGAATCAATTTCACATTCCTTTACGCTGTGGAAATATTGAAAATTTGATAGAAACAACCCCTTTAAAAGTATTTTAAAAAAGTACACACGATCGTCGTGAAAAATAGTACAACAGTTAATACAGTACTAATCTGGATCATTGCACTCAATCTCTTTGGACTTCCGTCGATGCTCACAATTAATATTAGGGATGGAAATCAGATATGGTAATGACTTTTATCACGCGTACTGAACAGATAGCAAATCATATTACTAAGCCAACAGTATCATGTGAATGCTTTACACTGTTTGTTAATCTTCACAATGGTGGAATTATTTTCAGTCCGGTTTATATTTGATTTCTGAGGGAGAGTGGGGGTGATTAGGAAACTGATGAAATTACTGTTATCTAAAAATGCCTATGTAGGTTCCCCATAATGTCATAATGTTTCGACCACAGCGTCACATATCTCTATAATCATAAACAATACAGTTAAAACTCAGGACGTTTATATTTACAGCCATGATGTCTAGTTATTTCCAATGTCTCGCACATCGAACTTACTTGTAAGACATAACTTTTTTAGTAGTATTATTCCCATTTAGTATGACAAACTGTGCTTTTTAGAAGACAATATAATATAAATAAAATTAGCGCACTCATATCGCAGAAAATATTCAATAATTTATCACAAAATTTGAAGTGCATGTAGACTTACACGATCAGAAAGTTATATTCAAGTTCTGAATTAAATAATATAAATAGAATGCCATATCTACCAACGCAATACAGTGAAGACGTTTAAAAATAAAAATTAAATTACTTGACATAAATTTCGTGAACATTCAGTAAATTACTTCGACTGTATCACGTCAATCATTAAAAAATATAGCGTCATCTGAAAAAAAAATTATGAATATAATCTCAAGAACTATTAAAACGAATGCTAACTAATATGGCACAAAATATTACTATGATATTACGCGTGAAATAAAGGAAACTGACTACTGACAAAAAACACACCCAATAAAACGTCGATATCTGATCTGTCTGTAGGACTTTTTGAACAATTTAATACAAAATCGCTATGGTTAAAGTATGCACTACGGCTCAAAGCGAAATTCAGTACATACCTTCTTTAGTTTGGAAGTCATCTTTAGAAATTACCTTCGATAACTTCACAAATTAGTCCATCCGAAATTAGAGTACAAATAATGCTACGCAAAACAACTGCAATATAAAGTTAACAAAAACACTTTTGTTTTTCACAATGGCCATCTTTCTGTCTTTTCAGCATTACTTGACAAACTAAAGTAACCCTTCAACGTATTGTGGTCAACAGCTGAAGTACCCTCTATGTGCACTACATTCACTAAGCGACAGATTCATTCATCATTTTGAAAGGTACCTCGTACAAATAAAATAAAGTAATATATAAAGTATATATCTGTATATGTACATTCATTTACAATCTATGTATGGATACAAGTGTAAACACAGTACAAACACATACATTTAAAAGTATACACATATGTACACACATAAAGCTAATTAATTGTATGGGCAACCTTTTATATTTTCTATCCATTTACTCTCTATGATTTGTCAGGCAGTACGTCAGGAAACTCTCGGATGTGGACTCGGCCATGATATTCTGTGGTCAGTTCTAAAATAATATGCTGTTAGATAAAAATGTATTTACTCTTCATCGGCGGCGAAGAACAATTTGTAACGAACTAATGGCACACATGCAACTGAAGAGTAAGGCGACGTGGAAACGTTGCAAATTTCATCATGCGGTAGTGGTAAGACAAGTTCTGTGATCTCTGAAAGAACTGTGCAATGGGAGTGCATGATTGGAGATATTTGCTTGGACATACTCCATTGCTTAATAAATGACTGTCAAAATAAAACTAAAAATATGACAAGAAAACATCAATATGCAGAGTATGCTTTAGTCATCAGGTTACATACACTACATGAAATTCCAAAACCGAAATCGGGCAAGATAAAACAAGGAGCAAACATAAAATAAATGAAATAACAAAAATAAAAATAAATAAATAAATAAACTAAGTTCATAAGCACACAACGATGAGACGAAACAAAAACGCAGTTCCTTGTTTTATCTGACCCGATTCCAGTTTTGGAATTTCATGTTGTGTATGTATCCTGATGACTAAAGCATACTCTGCTTATTCATGTTTTCTTGTCTTATTTTTAGTTTTCTTTTGACAGTAATTTACATAGCAATGGAGTATTCCCAAGCAAATATCTCTAGTCAAGACAAGTACTATACCAAGCTCTGAACTCGTTTAATACAAAATGAATTACTTGGAGCACTAGGGCATGGCAATAACCATTAGTTGCATCAAGTAGCCAAGATTCAACAGCGGCATGATTGTACGCCGATCGCCGTAGTATTGTACTCCACCCAAGTGTAGAAGTGTTTTCGTCAGTTGACGTTCCGCTTCCGGAGGACTGTCATATTTCCTTTAAAAGTTGTAGTAGTATTGACGCTTGTGTTTCGTGATATTATTTACTCTAAAAAATAGTTTGTAAATTTGCCACACGTTTGTATATGGGCACTAAGAAAGTAGGATTGTTTCCCAGACATCCATGGTAGCACTCATAAACATTTTTATAAAACATTCAAATGTATACTGGATTTACCAGACTTGTATTAACAGTTGTAAAAGTTTGTATATTTACAAGGCGGAAGTATGGTATCTGTCCCATACTGTGTTTAGGTTAATTACTTCCAAATTTTTCAGGGAATTTTTTTTACAGTGTAGGTAGTAAACAAATCGGGTACGGTACATCAAAGAAGTTTTTATGGACCTTTAGAGCCTGACATATATTTAACTAAGATTACTTAAGAATTATTTGTAAACCCAAATCACGCACGTTAAGATTTTATCTTAAAGTTTCGTGAGAGAACACTCCTACAAATTGCTGATGTCAAGTTCCTTTGCAAAGTGATATCACTGTAATTGTATCTATATGCGTGTTCTGAAATCCAGCACACAATTCGATCTGTAACAACGTGGAATGGGTATTTATTCTTATAGTTGTCAATCCACTGGGTCTATTATTTTTTCTAAAAATAATTTTATTCATTTTCTAATTTAATGGTAAAATAAGACAAAAACGTTAGTTACAGCTGTGGGGAATATATCGTGAGCTATTTGATCAAGTTTCGTCGAATTTGGTTGAAAACTGAGCTTGTTAGATCGATTTTTATTAAAGGACAACGCCCTACACAACCAAATCGTTTCATAACGTCATACAAATTTATTGAAATCTTGTTCATACCAAACGCAGGAGAACTAAGAAACTAACTTCAGAATATGTCTCAAATAACGGGTAGAAATTTACATATAAGTAATTTGTTTTCTCTAATTTTACAACAGTCAAATTCATAATATTCGACCGCTCGCCCAGCAACAATAACTTCTACTGAGAAGATAAAATTTATTGCGATTAAACCGTGTTTAAAAGCAAACAAAGAAGACTTTAAGAACAACGGAAAGATAACATAAATGAGAGTAGCGAAATAAATTAATTAATAAAAATAAATAAATACACACAGGTGTGGATTTGTATTCTCTTTCAATATCACAATTACTCTAAATCTTATGGCCTATTTAATTCATTTTAACAGTTATGCCGGTATGTACAAATATAGTCACATTTACTCAAGTAGTTGAACACATTTTCCTTAGTATTATTTTTTGCAATAGGCCTACGTTTAATTTCCTATACTATAGTCGAATTAAAAAAGATTATATATAAGTAAATAAAATGCAAAACTAATGTAAACGAGAACAAATTAAAAAATAACATAAAAAGCCGATAAAATTTTGTGGGTAGGCAAAAAATTAAACCCGCAATTCTGAAGAGTGGTTGAAGGGGAAATGTTAAATTTTAACAACCAATATCACATGGCGTAAAACTGTATGCGCTGCTCCATCAAATTTATTTTTAGCGTCACGTTCTGTTTTAGATACCCTGGAATTTATATTGTCGATCTCTATAAATAAAAACGATAATCTGTCATTTACAATACAAAGCAATTGTCCATTGTACGTGGCACAGATGACGCATGTAAAATCACAGTCGGCTTAAGCAGAATAAAGCTCAAGTTAAAATAGGTCATTACGTCCGTGATTCGTCCGTCAGGCATGTGACCAATAGTTGACCAGTGAGTGAGTGAGAGAGTATGGTCAGCGCTTAGCATCTAGGTCTTTAAGGCCTTGTTACGGAGTTTTGCAGTGATTTCGAAAATATATTTTTTTATTGCTTTCTAATACTCATACCAACATTTCACTGCACAGTTTTGACACTTATATGTTATAATTTGTAGCTGAATTTTTTTGTAGAATTATACTGAACGGTTTTTTAGATTTCATTACCCAAAGTACCACGTTTTTCATCGTGAAAATAAGCAAAAATGAAGGAAATAATTTTTTTGCTGGTGAATGATACATTATTTTTAAAAACGCGTCCAAAGTATTGTGCATCGTGTGATTGCACATTGACTCAAATTTTTTTCAAAACTTTTGGTTAAAAAATTATTTGAGTTATTGGCACCAGTCTGAAAAAAACTCGGGAACAAGCCCTTACCGCTGGCGAGGAGTGTCATTATGTGAGAATGGAGTAGTGCCAGAATGATAAGGGCGGGGGAAACGAGATAGCCACGAGGAAACCCGCCGACCAGCGGCATCGTCCGGCACGATTCCTACATGCGAAAATCCGGTGTCTGACCCCGCTGGGAATCGAACCAGGTGGGAGACGAGAGGTCTGACCACTCAGCAACCGCGGTCCCAACAGTTGATCAGGTACCCCACATCATGTCAGTGCGTCAAAACCTTGGCATGTCCTTAATTTTTACCACCCAACAGAAGAAAGTATGTATACGAGACAGTTATGTAGCCCGTACTTTCATTCTCAGTTGATAAGAACAATATACGAAAGTCATAAGAAAAACGCGGGCCTTGTTATTTGATTCCAGCTCACGCCAGCTGAAGCGCTGTTTGTTACTTCTGCAATAACACATTACTCTTTTGGCTGTCTTAGTTTTGCATTTAGGTTAGTTATACATTATTAAAATATACTCGTGATTTAAGAATAACACTTGAACTTTAGATAATTAATTTGATAAGTTAACATGACACATATTAATAGCATGCGAATTATTATTCTATAAATATTAAGTCATGTTTGTAGCGCAAAAAACAAGGTCATTCAATTTTTTTAAATTATTATTCCAAACGGCAGCATTTATGTAACGAGACATAACGATACACAGTAAGATGTATAAATTAAAGTTTTTTTAACGTGCAGAAGCACCTTCTCGATATATTTGAGTATGAGAAAGCCAATCTTTAAATTCGCAAACTGTTCATCAAATATACACTATCGTATTTGTACTCATTACCACAAGAAAAAAAATTTAATTATGTTAGCGTTACCTGCGGACACCGTTTGTAACACATATCGCGTAAAAAGGCTGAAATTTCACACATGTTGTTCTGCGTTATTAAGGCTGTGCTTTTTTACGCTGTACTTACCCAATATTATTGCTTCGCGATATTAAGGTTGTGTGTTTTCAGAGGCTAGAGAACAATTTATCTAATCTCTGTGTAGATTTGATCGTTTTTTGTTTCATTGCATTTTGTTTTCATGTGTTTGTTTTGGTACAGTGTATGTTATTTATATTTACTTTGCAGTATTTTTTTAAAACACACATACTGCTGTGCCAAAAACATATTTAATTCTTGTTAAAAACGTATTTTAAAAATTAGCATTTGTCTATTGATGATGACGAAAAAATTTATTAAAAAAAATTTGCATTTGTCAGTTGATGGTGTCGAGTTCACGGTGGAAGCAAGGTGTGTTATTGTAAATAGTTTGGCTAGAAGGCAGACGGTTAGATGGACACAACTGACTTTTCTTAACTCCAGCTTGAAGTGAAAAGTGCACGCAATGGCACAAAATTGCGTCTAGCTTATATAGGCCGTTCGCGATAAAGTGAGCACTGCATTAAGTTTTCTTTCAGCCGTCTTGCAGCCATCTTTACTATTTTTAATATTAAAACGTCCATGTAACTAAAATCCACTGTAAACGTTTCGACAGTATCAAAAGTTAACCTCTATTGGATCAATAAAACATATTTTAAATTAATTACAAGTTCTGCTGAGTGTTCAGTTTATAGTGAACAGCCTATAAACACATTTTAAGTTGCATGATGTAGATTTAAATTATTAGAAATGAATTTGTTTGAAGTAAGCGCAATTGTGTATTTATTACGGGGACTAAAAAAAGGAAAGTATCTAATGTGTTGCTTTCTTATGGTAATTAAGGAGCTCGATGGTACAAATTATTAGAGGTAAATGTACCCAAATTCGAAATGATGTTTTAACGGAACCTGCAAATTAAATTAAAAATTACTTTGCCGCAAAAATGGAAAACCGCGTTACAAAACATCATTTCATTCTAGTCAACTACTGATATTTACAATCAGTGATGTATATAAGAAGTTCAAGTCATTAAGCAAAACTTTCATTTTCACACTCTCCATCACTGATTATATGACATAAAACACGTGCTACTTGGCGGGAATTCTGAAAGTGTGCGAGAAATTGTGAAATCCTCACAAGTGATTCATGAATGCAATTGCAGCTACTGTTATTGTTGTTAGGCAGACAACTGCAATGGCCACTGTAGCAGGCGCTGTGTGAAGTTATATCTCTGTTCCATGCGCCAATACCCTACCCAGCAAAACAAGCAGGAATAGTGACAGCGCCAATGCAAAAACTCTCCTGACACATTGGAAAAGTTTGCAAACGTCCCCAACCAGCTTCGGCAGACACGCTGCAAGCCTAGATGTACGTTGAGGCGAGCATCCGCCATTGTCTACGTACTGACTTGGTCACAACGTACTCTGAAACCAGATCTGCTACTGTCACTCGTTCTCATGACATGGTGCATCTCTGGGATGGGCCGTAGAAGAACAGGTCTGGACACTCGCCTATCTAACAATGTATTTTGCTTGACCCCCTTGTTGTTTGGCTGTAGTTCGTCAAGTTACCGAGAATATCGTACTTTTATTGGCGCTGCAGTTAGGACGGTCGGACTTAAACTTCGCCCACTTTTTCCATTGTTAAATTTATAAAGTAAATAAAGATTGCTGGAGCCTTTTCTTAAATTTGTGAGCGAAGGAAGTATTTCGCAAATTGATAAAAAATACGTTTTGATAAATTGTTTATTTTAGTGGAAAGGAAGTGGGCGGAGTTTGAGTCCGACCGCCCTAACTGAAGCGCCAATAAAACACAATATTATAGGTAACTTGGTGAACTGCAGCCAAACAACAAGGGGGTCAAGTTTCCAGGCGAGTGTCCAGACCTGTTCTTCTACGGCCGTGACCTATACACAGTCAATAGAATCGTGAGACATGCGTCCCGATGAGAAATTAACACGTTTCTGAACTATTTAGTAGCCAGACTCCATAACATAGTCGGTTAGGCACTGACCTACAGGGCGAGAGATCCTAGTTTCGAATTTAGGCTACGGCATGAATGTTGTGTTGTCCCTTACCACACCTCACCGTTATGGGCTCTTAAGGGGGATTATTAGACAATTTTATTGTATTTTTAAATTTGAGTCATAAAACTTATTTAAATGTAATTATCAGAATTTTCTCTTCGTTAAAGTATAGGATATATTTTAAGTAAACTGCATGACATAAAATTAATGAAATCTTTCGTTAGTTTGTCCTGCAGAGTCATTGCAAGATAACTCTTGAAAGTTAACCTATGATTATCTTGCAATGATTCTGCATGACAAATTAATGAAAGATTCCATTATTATTTATGTCAACCAGTTAACCAATAATATATCATATGATTTGTCGAAGAGAGAAAATTGTGATAATAAAATTTTAATAAATGTCATGGCTCGAAAACTGAAACTACAATAAAATTGTGTAACTCTCTCACTTAAGACCTCGTAGTTAAAGGTCAGAAAAACAATCCCACCACAGAACTATTTATTTAACTGACACACAGTTTTGCCTAGAGGATCAACTTATATAATTCTGACAGCTGACGTATATTCAAAATTAAATTCGAGCCAATGAGAGCGGGAAATGACCGTTTGATCAAACAATTCATTTAAATAATCTTATTGCAGGAAGTTCGGGTGAACAAATGGAAAATTCGTTTAATTAAATCCTCACTATTGCTCAGAATGTGTGTGTTTATTCACAAACGGTGATATAAATTAAAATCTCGCTTTATTTGCAAGTGTGTGTCATTCCCCTTTTAATAATTTTCATAACGGGTATTTCAGGATATTTTATGTAGTTGAATTTCGAGAATTTTAATAGATAAGCTGAATAGGTGTCGGGTAATGTTATACTGCGTTACACCTACGTCATTTTACTACGTACACTATACGGTAAATTTTTGTTACTATCATTAGTTGAACTTTTTATACAAAAATGAAAAGAAGAGAGTAATTACCACTGAGATGTTGAGTCTTTCAAAATATGTTTTACGCAAATTTGGTCAACTCGGGTACAAGATATTTGTAAGTCTTACAGCTGAAGTACATCTACCAAGAGTAGGGACACTGACTATTGCGAACATATGTTTACACCATCTTGTTTCAATGTCTTACGTGCACATCTGCAGCTTACGTTTCGTGGTTATTGTTAGATCGTACTTTGCAAAGACCAGTGGTTCACGAGTAGAAACACAAGACGCACCACAGAGCTACCAACCACTAACCACAAAACAGACCTGCAGGTGTACCCGCAAGGCATTGAAACAGCACGAAACAAAAACAAATCGCGAAAATAAGGCGACCCTATCAATAAGTTAAACAGGCTGTAATACCAATAATCAGAAGCTAGCTTACGTCAATCCCATTTGTTTCCTTTCCTAGCCATTCACTTCAATCTTTCCTTAATTTATTGTTTAAATTATGTAAGTTTGGATTTTAATTTGTGTTAATAATGAGCAGTTGCTTAGCTGTTTAACCCGTAATGTGAACACCGTTGTTTTGTCGTAAGTTCTTTGCCACTGTTTGACCACCACATACTCAAGTTTTGCTGCGGGAAAAAAATGTCAATTTTGAGTAAACAGTTATGTCAACAAAAATGGTACTGTCGTTAAACTAGTTCAAAAGTGATATTTTTGGCAACTAAATTAATGTACGGTAGTGTGAAGGTTGAACCTAAGGTAAAGTATAACACAGCAGAGGCAGACTTCTGAACTGGAAGCCCATAAATGATGTGATAGGGTTCTAAGGTCCTTTAAAAACGAAGTGTTAAGAGCCGATGAAAGTGAAATGAGGTGACGGGACAACACAACATCCACGCCCGAGCCAGGATTCGAACTCAGGACCTCCCGCACCGGTAGACAGCGTTTAACCGACCACGCTACGGAGGACAGCGTTTAACCAACCACGCTACGGAGGCCTGCGTTTAACCGACCACCACCACGCTACGGAGGATAGCGTTTAACCGACCACACTACGGAGGACGGCGTTTAACCGACCACACTACGGAGGACGGCGTTTAACCTACGACGCTACGGAGGCCAGCGTTTAACCTACGACGCTACGGAGGATAGCGTTTAACCGACCACGCTGCGGAGGCCAATGTTTAACCGACCACACTACGGAGGCCGGCGTTTAACCTACGACGCTACGGAGGCCAGCG